>CM055337.1:12844746-12867896 GCA_029228605.1 Salix koriyanagi
CATTTTTTATCTATGTAGAAAATTAATTAATTTTATAAATATTGTATTTTTTTATTTTAATATATAAGAAGTACATTGTAATTGATTAAATCTGTTAAAAAATAGTTTTTTCAACCAAAATGTGATTGAATATTGCTATTGCTAAAAAAACTTTTGATAAAATTTGTTAGAAAATTTGTTAAGAAGGTGAAATGATTTATTAGCAATTTGTTGTCATGGATACTGTGGTTAAAAAAAACAAAACAACAAAAGAAACCCGGTTAAAAAAGAATAAGCTGAGTTGGACGGTCAAAAAATCAAAAAATACATGTGAAAAAAAAAGGTCACCGTTTCTTAAAAGGAAAAAAAACAAAAAAATGGTCTACAATATAAATTTAAATTCCAAGACAAAAAATTTTTTTTATAAGATTTATTTATCATATTATTATATTAAATATCTTGAAGAATGCCGATATTAATTTTTTTTCAAGAAATCGTAGGTCATTTTTTCTCTCTTTATATATTTTTAGGCGATAATATTAAATAAATATTAAACACATATATTTAGTCTCACATATTATATAGTGTGATCGAAATGGGAAGTGATTTTTATATTTTTTTAATTGTAGATAACCTAGGTAAATTTGTTAATAAAAAATATTATGAGGTGCCTTTTCTCCCCAGTAATATTAGATCTAAATAAAAAACATTGCAATATTTTTCAAAAAAAGGAATATATATTTAATTGTCGAAAAGCTAAGTAAATTTGTAAAAAAAACAAAAAACATTAGCTGCATTTTTTTTCCTAATAATATTAGATCTTACACATTATAAATAAAAAATACTGTTTTTTTTCACAAAATAAATATAATTTTTTGCGTGCTATAATTACTTATTTACATTTAAAAAGAACGAGTGTAGCTGAAAGCGGAAAGTGCCTCGTGTATTTTTTAATTGTAGATAATTTAGGCAAATTTGTTGACCTTTTGTTTTCTTGATCTGTATTTTTTCCCGGGTAATATTAGATCTTAAATATTCACAATCTAATTTTTTGTTTTTTTTAAGAAATAAAGTTGAACAAAAGAGCACAAAATTAAAAAATCAAAGCGAAGTTTTTATTTTTATTTTATAAGATTTATTTATCATATTATTATATTAAATTTATTTAAGAATGTTGATATTAAATTTTTTCATAAAAAAAATCCGAGGTCATTTTTTTATTTTTTTATATATTTTTAGCCGATAATATGCAATAACTATTAAAACATATAATAATGACTTGTTTGTCGTTTAAAAGGAACAGTGTAATCGAGATAAAAGTGACTTGTATCGTTTTTTAATTGTAGATAACCTAGGTAAATTTGTTTATTTTTTGTTCTTGCGTTGTCTTTTATCCCCGAGTAATATTAGATATAAAATGATTATTGTTATTATTGCAAAAACAATTAAAATTATCACATTATTCTGAAAGAAAAAAACACTTATAAACATTAACAACGAGTAAGCAAAAAAAAAGAATATATTATTATTATTATTATTATTATTATTATTATTATTATTATTATGTTAATTTTTAGAAAACAGAAATATTGTTTTTTTGTGTGTTATAATAACTTATTTGCTGTACAAAAAGAACATTGTAGCTGAAAGCGAAAAGTGCCTTATATATTTTTTAATTGTAGATAATCTAGGCAAATTTGTTAACGTTTTGTTTTATTGAGTTGTATTTTTTCTCGGGTAATATTAGATCTTAAATATTAAAAAATCCAAAATTTTTTTTAAGAAATAAACTTTCACAAAAGAGCACAAAAATAAAAATTCAAACAATTTTTTTTATAAGATTTATTAATCATATTATTATATGAAATTTATTTAAGAATGCTGATATTAATTTTGTTAATCCAAAAAATCCGAGGTCAGTTTTTTTATCTTTTTATATACTTTTAGGCGATAATATGCAATAAATATTAAAATATATAATAATGACTTATTTGCCGTTTAAAAGGAATAATGTAATCGAGATAAAAGTGACTTGTATCGTTTTTTAATTGTAGATAACCTAGGTAAATTTTTTTTATTTGTTGTTACGGAGTTATCTTTTATCTCTAGTAATATTAGATATAAAATGACTATTGATATTATTGCAAAAAACAATTAAAATTATAAAATTATCCTGAAAAAAAAAACACTCATAAACATTAACAAAAAATTAAGCAAGAAAAAGAATATATTATTATTATTATTATTATTATTATTATTATTATTATTATGATTATTATTATAATAATAATAATAATTATTATTATTATGAATATTATTATTATTATTATTATTATTATTATTATTATTAATAATAATAATAATGATAATATTATTATTATTATTATTATTATTATGAATATTATTATTATTATTATTATTATTATTATTATTATTATTATTGTTATTGTTGTTGTTGTTGTTGTTATTATTATTATTATTATTATTATTATTATTATTATTATTATTATTATTATGATTATTATGAATATTATTATTATTATTATTATTATTATTATTATTATTATTATTATTATCATTATTATTATTATTATTATTATTATTATTATTATGTTAATAATGGAAAATAAAACACAAATATCAATTTATCAAGGCATGAAAATCAAAAATTAAAACTATAAGGGCCAAAATGAAAATTCAATATATTATCAATTTCAATAACGAGGATCTAATTGAAGAAATCGAAACCTATGTACTGAATTTATTGAATAATTTAAACCGAATCCGAAAATTAAAAGAAGGAGGACCGAGCTGTAACATTTACGTCCAATAAATTCCAATTGGAGGACCCAATCGAACTAAATCAAAACTTATGCAACCAAAATCGGGACATAAAAATAAAATTAAAAAGTCAAGGGGACTGAAGTAAAAATCATCACAAAATGGGGGGACTCCCACACTTTGACGTGCGGGGGAGAGAAACGTGGCCGGCGTCTTTAACCGGTTTCAGGCGCGACCACGGACATATATACAGTAAGCGCGCCGCCGCGGGAGGAAGAGGGACGACCCGGGGCGAACCGTTACGGGCGTCGGAATCACGTATACGGCCACCGTATGGCGCCGCACGCGCCACCTAAAGCGGGGCGTGGGGGCGTGAAATAGGGAAGGCAGCGTGTGCCACACGCACTTGACAATAAGCAGCGGAAAATAATAAACAAATATGGTCAATTACCGAAAGGCCCCTTGGCCAGAAAACCATGTTTTTGTCTTATTTGTACCTAATTCAGTAATTAGCCATTTTAAATATATAATAAAAAAACCAAAACATACGGCGGACCGGATCGGACCGAACCGGTCAGTACGTGTGCAATTACTTGGAATGGCCCTTATCCTCGGCCCTTTTTTACCGTCGACCGAGCACTATTTTGTCTTATTATCGGGGGTTTTATCGTCTTGACACTTTGTTCATAACCGGTAAAATCAGGCAAGCGTGCGCGTGCGATGCATAATTTGTAAATGTCCGATCCACGGTGATTTTACACTCAATGTACAGTAAAAACCCGAGCTCTTTTAGCTCTTTTGTAACAAGCAAAAAAACTGTTTGGCGGAAAAAAAACATAATAAGGCAATAAAACAAAACAAAAAAAAAAAAAAAAAAAAGAAGAAGAAAAAAACAGGGAAAAAAAAAAGAACTTATCTTCAATAACAACCACTCTTTTTATATTTGTTGAATCACGGCAATGCCTTCATCCACCAGTAGTTTGTTCTATTATGAGAATATACGGTGAGTTTCAAAAATATTCTTAAAAAATTTGTAATTTTTTTATTAATATTTTTTATTTTAAATTAAAAAAATATAAAAAAAAAAGTTGGTGATTTTATATTATTTTTATGTGCTGATATCAAAATTAGTTTTTTTTTAAAACATTATTTATATATTTATAAACAAAAATTATTTTAAAAAACAACCCTTAACAAACTGACAAATACAACAGCCACTTGCAAGCTTCTGATGGTCAACATTTTTATTTTATTTTTCTCTCCTACAAGTTGAAGAACACAAGCTGCCCATATTTGATTTTCTATCCGAAGATGTGTTTTCAATCCATTGTTGTCATCCTACGAATTACGCCATGCCTATTAATTTTCTCAATTAAATCCAAAAGCATCCACGATTGAGTCGCATGGACGTTTGTTATTCTTTTCTTGCAATTAAATCAATATTCTATACCATTTTGACGATATTATAAAAGTTTTCATGAGAAACAATGGAAAGATTCTAGACTGAAGAATAATTTAAGTGAACAATTTGATTTCTTTTTGCTTCTTATTAGCATCTATTTATATAATGTTTGAAGATTAGAATTTGTGAACATTTTGCTTTTTACATTGGTTTGAGTTGTCTAGTATAGAGATTAAGAAATTAAAGATAAACAATCAATAAATAGTGTTATTAAACTCGATCGATCGATAAATCTTATTATCTATTAATTTATTGATTTAGTGGATGTTATTTTTCAAATTAAACTAAAAAAATTAATTTACTAAAACTTGAAAGCCAACTCGTGATCAAATCAATTTGATTTTAATTAAATAAAATTAAAAAAACTGTGTTTTATTTTTTAAAATATTAAAATGAAATTATCTTTAAATCAAATAAGATTGCCCTCTTTTTTAAAAAATCTTTAGCTATCTTGATTTTTTAAAAGAAAATAAAAACTTAGGTATTTCGAGGAAACATCATACACATGATATTGAACCCACATATTCTCATAGAGATTCCCTTCCAGGCATTACATTCCAAATGTAGTCCCATTAATGGCGATGGACTTCGAAACTTTATTCTCTAAATACCAAAGATATTTAATTAATTAATTAATTAATAAACACTCTTTAGCCGCCAAATCTAGCTTCTTTAAAGATAATTAATATCTTTGCTGGTCAAAATACAAAATTATTGACAATCTAAAATATGTTTTAGTGCAGCAGACGGTATTTCTTTTAAATCCCTTCTTCCTTTTCTGATTAACTTTCCCCGGCAGATCTGCGTTTACAACTGGAATCCTTCTTTTCTCCCGATCCAGTTTCTTTTAATTTTTGGTTATGAAAAACTGTTATTATATGTATTTTATAAAGAGGAAGTTGAATTATTTATGGTAGGTATAGTTTGGTGTGAAGTTACATTCTATTTATAATTTAGCATATATTTTCTTTAACTTGTTTTTTGTAAAAAATTATATCAATTTAACTCCAACATTTTTTTATTTTTGTTTGAAATTTAAATTGTATATTTTCAATTTAAATTATATTTTTTGAATTTTATATATATAATATTGTTCAATCATTGATCTATTTTTTTTTAAAAAAAAACATCATTAAATATTCCTAATCATATTTAATTATCGTGTACCGCGTTTTCATTTTTGTGAGGTAGCTAAAAGAAATAAATAAAAAAAAAGGTCGTGCGTCCTTGTTAGTAGCTGTCATTCTCCACTAATGTCAATGGCATGTGGCATTGAACTTTCTTGACTATTGTACCTCCCAAAATTCTCATCCCTTTCCGGTCCAAAGTTCCGGTCAAAGATTGGAGCAGTCTCTGTTATCAACGTACATTGGTTCTGTAGGGTCTGTTCCACATGTCAAAGCTTTTAAAAGTCTAATATGCCAGCCTCGCTAACTAATAAAATAGTTAGCTTCCACCAGAACCACTAGTTAGATGTAAAAGCCCTTGACAAAATCTGTCTAGTTTTTCTTCTTCTACGTTTCTTGTTCTCTGTTTTCTCTAGGTCCCTGTAGTTCTATGAGGTTGCAACGGATGATCACCATGAGAAGGATCCCTGTTACTGTTTTCTTGTTCTTCTTCTTGTTTCTAGCTCCCTTTTGCCACGCTGCAACTGATAGGCTAACCAAAGGCCAGTCGATTAAAGATGGTGAGACCTTGAAATCTTCCGATGAAAACTTTGAATTGGGATTCTTTAGCCCTTGGAAACTCCACTTCAAGATATGTAGGGATAAGGTATTCCAATATTCAGGATCAGACTGTCATCTGGGTTGCTAACAGAGAGAAACCAATATCTGGAACTGATGGAGTCTTGAGGGTTGGTGAAGATGGGAATTTGCAGGTTGTAGATGGAAATGGAAGTTTAGTTTGGTCAAGTAAAGCTTCAGTCGCGTCTAGTAACGCAACAGCAGTGAGGCTTGACACAACAGGCAATCTTATTCTCTCAAGCAATGATAGTACTGATGACACAGATGAGGCTTATTGGCAGAGCTTCAATAATCCTACTGATACATATTTGCCAAACATGAAAGTTCTTATAGGTTCTGCAGAGATTCATGTCCTTCTCTTCATGGAAATCTGCAAATGATCCTTCACCAGGAAACTTTACCATGGGAGTTGATCCTCGCGGAGCACCACAAATAGTAATTTGGGAGAAATCCAGAAGAAGGTGGAGAAGTGGGCATTGGAATGGAATATTATTCTCAGGTGTGCCCATATATGGCAGCTTTTACCACTTACCAGTATGGATTTAAGGTCTCTGGTGAAAGCGATGGAAAGCTATATTTGACATATAATCCATCAGATCCTTCTGAATTGATTAAGTTTCAAATAACCTGGAATGGATTTGAAGAGCAGAAAAGGTGGAATAATAGTACACAGGCGTGGCAAGTAATGCAATCACAGCCTTCTGAAGATTGTGAGAATTACAATTATTGTGGCAATTTTGGAGTCTGTACTCCATCAGGGTCTCCTAGATGCAGCTGCCTACAAGGGTTTGAGCCAAGGCATCCAGATCAGTGGAGACTAGGAAATTGGTCAGGAGGATGTGAAAGAAGGTCTCCATTACAGTGCCAGAGGAGCTCTAGTAATGGCGGAGAAGATGGGTTCAAAGCAGTGAGGTGCACGAAGTTGCCTGATTTTGCAGATAAGTTTATAGAGCCACCTCGGATGATTGCAAAAAAAGGTGTGAAAATAACTGTTCGTGCACGGCGTATGCGTACGTCGATGCGATTGGATGCATGTTATGGAATGGGGATTTGACTGATGTCCAGAATCATATCAAAAGTGGGAACACTATGCACGTGCGTCTCGCATATTCTGAATTAGGTGGTAGTGAACTCTCTCCTTTTTGCTGTTTTCATTAATGTTGCTATGATTTTGTAGTTTATAATCATGATTCACAGAGAAGAAGATTGGATTATAGTTTCGATTATATTGTTATCATTCCATATAAACAAGGCCTTTTGACTGATCTATTAGCCCTTTCTGGGTTTAGCAACACAATGGTGGGTTGCCCCAATACAGCACTAAATTGCAACACATAATCCAAGTTTTCTGTACTTCTTCTTATCACCATTCTGTCTCAAGAAAAATCCCAGAACATGGTCATGATAAGGTTAAGATGCAGAGTCATCGTTATAGCTAGGTATATAGTAAAACTTGTTTGTCATGATAATGGATATAATAAATCAGATGAAGTAAGAGCATATGCAATGTTGAAACATTTTATTTAAGTTAGATTATATATTATCTTCTGATTTGTTTCCTCAATATAGATCACAGCAGCAGGATGGCTACACATGTGATAGTACTGATAGTTTTGGCTGGACTGGCCTTCCTAGCCATCTCTGTATGGCTACTGTGGTTGATCAAAAAGAAACTCAAAGGTAAGATTCTCGATTTCATGCTTACTTAAGATATCTTCGCATCTTGATCAAGATATGAGTTTCTTACTTCTGAATTTCACTCCAATTTTGCCAACAGCTATCTCAGCTTCAGTGTCGACAAATCATGAATTACAAGTTTATGATTTGAGCAACAGTAAAGAGTATACAACAGATATTTCTGGACCTGGTGACCTTGTTATAGAAGCGAGCCAAGTGAATGGTCCAGATTTGCCAATGTTCAATTTCAACTACGTAGCATCTGCAACAGACAATTTTTCTGAAGAAAACAAGCTTGGGGAAGGGGGATTTGGCCTTGTTTACAAGGTGAATATTTTATGCTATACATGTATCATAATGTAAGAGAAGATGAGTTCTAGCGCTAAAGCTTGCTATTATTCTTATTGATTATTAGGGAAACCTTCCTGGAGGAGAGGAGATAGCAGTAAAGAGGCTTTCAAAAATCTCCGGCCAAGGCTTACAGGAGTTCAAGAATGAGATTATTCTGATTGCCAAATTGCAGCATAGGAATCTTGTTCGATTACTGGGATGCAGCATCCAGGGTGATGAGAAGATGCTGATTTACGAATATATGCCAAATAAAAGCCTGGATTACTTCCTTTTTGGTGAGTTCTTCCTGACATGCAGTGCTTAATAATGATTTATAGCAGGCATGTCAATTGTTTCTGATCTCGTATGATGATAATGGCAGACCCTGAGAAGCAAGGGCTGCTAGGGTGGAATAAACGTTTCGAAATAATTGAAGGGATTGCCAGAGGTCTTCTTTATCTCCATAGAGATTCAAGATTACGAATCATTCACCGGGACCTGAAGGCGAGTAACATTCTGCTGGACGAGGGAATGAACCCGAAGATTTCAGACTTCGGCATGGCCAGAATATTTGGGGCAAACCAGAATGAAATAAACACAAACAGAGTTGTTGGCACATAGTAAGTTCTAAATCCATGAGATAACCTTTTTTCAACTCTAATCAACAATCCGATTTTTCTGACCGTTTCTTCTATCCTGCAGCGGTTATATGTCACCGGAATACGCAATGGAAGGCCTCTTCTCAGTGAAGTCTGATGTTTATAGCTTCGGAGTATTACTCCTGGAGATTGTCAGTGGCCGAAGGAATACTAGCTTCCGCACGACAGATCACGTTATCCTTATTGCTTATGTAAGTACATTTACAATGCTAGTGTCTGCGAGTGTAGTTGAAATTGCTTTTGAAAGAGTTTTACGTTCAGAAATGTATTAAAATGATGTTTTTTTTTAAAAAAAAACTGTTTTTGACACCAACAAATGAAAATGATCCAATTTCCGATGGATTGCAGGCATGGGATCTTTGGAGTGAAGGTAAAGCAATGGAGATGGTTGACCCTTCCATCCGAGATTCATGTGACGAAATCGAAGTGTTGAGATGCATACAACTCGGCATGCTGTGTGTGCAGGATTCTGCACTTCATAGACCAAACATGGCATCAGTTGTGCTCATGCTGGAGAGCTCCACAACAAGCGTTCCATTGCCTAGGCAACCCACTTTTACTTCTGTCAGAGCCTCTATAGATACAGAAACTCTCATGGAAGCACAAGAAATCGCGTCGTCGAATGACTTAACAGTTACAATGGTAGCAGGCAGATGATTACAGTATTTCTTCTCTTTCTGCTGTTTTTCATTGCTTATTTCTCATGTCTATAAGATAGTTCAGCTGAAAATCACAGAGTCCATGTATAGGCCTTTTATCAATCAACCTCGTACAAAAACAAAACTACTCTTTGTTCTCTATAAATTGATACTAGGTTTGTTTCAATCCAACGTTTTTTATGTTCCTAGGTAGAAAATTCAGCCATACGCAATGAGACAGTGGATTGAGAGCAGGGTAGTAACAGGCTTAAGCCAAGAGCACTTTCACAAGCAGAAACTCTCACTAAAATTACTGTGGCCTTGTTCAAATCAGCCAGCAATCCTTACCACTTTTCAATCGTAAATTATTCATCACCTGTATGTAAGGCAATGGCTATTTTAATCGGAAAGATTTTCCTACCTACGTAAGAATGTTTTGATCGTTGGAAATTCTCAATTTGTGGTCTAGAGAAAGTTGAAAATTCTCAGGTGTAAATCATAGACTGGAAACATGCATAAATATTTTATTCTACTAACTAGATTCTATATTCATTGCAACTAGAAGTTCAAGACTTCATCTAAAAATCATTAATGCAAGCTGCTTTATTGGACAAGTCATTCATGCAAAGATCCCAAAGATAGAATCACACACACTGAAATCTAACTCAAAGCAAGAATTAAACGAAAACAGTCGATAGAGAGAAAAAGATACTGAAACTCACTAGCATGGTTTAGATTTTGTTTGATGAATGCAAATTCTCAAAATATTATGAACACTTATCATGCTGTGGATTATTGATCCCTACTGCATTCTTTCTTCCTTCATGATGTCTGATAGCGAATCAAAGCTTGCAACAGTACAAACTGCTTCGTATTCGGACCCAACCCTGCTGGGTAGAGTTGCATCTGTGAAACTTTTACTTCCTGGATCATACCGGACAAAAACGTTGGAATCACTTGAAATCAAAACCTCTCCATCCTTAGAGACCATAATTGGCTGGAGAAAGGAATTTTGTAGATCCCTCCTGAAGCCATTCGGCGGTGACATTGGACTAATCTTTTTGCTGTTGATATCTAAAGCACATATCAAATCAGCATCTTCATAGTCATCAAGGTTGAGAATCCAATGAAGAGATCCATTCAGAGAAACACCAAAGAATTTCTTACAAGCTGGGAATGGAATCTCCCCAATACTTTTCCACTCATTGTCTCCAAATATGCAAATTCATCTTTCGAACGCGGATAGAAGTAGGATAAGTAGTTTTTTTAGGGGTTATTCTTAAAACCATATAATGATTGCTTTCAGGACTAAATCCAAACCCAAAAACCGCATCCAATATCGTTTGCCCTCTCTGTTTTTCCTTCTTACTTTGCAGTGGTGAAGGAATTCGTTAATTCCGCAGGCCTGTGGGACTTTCCTTTATAGGTAAATTATAGCCAAGTCCCTCTCGTTTTCATGATGCTGTAAGTTAGTCCCTTTTTTCTTCAAATTATAAAATATCTACTTGATATTGTTTTCTGGATAAAAATTAATTTTAAAAACCTTTGTCAAAACAGAGTTTCTAGAAGCTAAACAGTTGATAGATCGAGTATTGTCTGCCTCATTCTCTTCATCAGAAATTACGAGATGTGTTCAAGATTGGGCTTCAGCATGTACAATGACAGGTTGCAGATGGTCCCATGATGGAAGCTATAGTTTCCACGTAGCCATAGGCAGTAAATTAGGGTTCCACATCTAGAAGAACCCCACATCTACCTAACAGAACTGATTGAAAACAGCTGTTCAGACAGAAGAAGTCTGAACAAGTTCCACAAAATGAGATAACAGAGTCAAAACTCGAGGAAGGACAGTTTCTCCTGCATCATAGAGCCTGATTATTGACTTGTATATGCTTCTATACGTTCAGAGGATTGTTAGCCCTAAGCTCTGATTGATGGTGAATCCTACATTCCGACTTGGCAAGTTTCTGTGAATACATAACGTTGTACGCTTCTTCTACACAGCCTGCAAACATTTTAATTTGTGGGCATCACCCCATGATTAGTTTTTGTTAGACAAGGATTGCTTTGTATCATGGACAGTTACTCCAACCTGAAATGATAAGGAATGAGGATTCGATCTTATCGTAAAATATTATTTTGATATATTTTTAAAAAATAATATCAACAATTTCTGAAGACATTTGTGTCATCGTAAACAAAGTAGGTGGTACAAACTTGCTATATTTTTTCTAGACATTGGACTATATACGAATATATCCCTTCGAGTATTTTATAATATACTAAATATGGATCTTAGGTATGTACATTGACAAATGAATTGTCCAAATGAAATGAACAAGAATTTAAGACAGAAAATTCTATATGGTGGGTATATGTTGAATCTTTATGGTCAGCATGTCAAAAATAAGAAAAACATTTTGACTATTAGTTTGTAACTAAGTATTATTAGACTATTTCAAATATTAAAATTAATTAATTATTGCACCAAAAACAGCCAAAAACTTTACTAAGAAAATAGCTTAAAAATGCTTGTATTTCGGGATAAATCAAATGACAAGGCTATTTCATTGAGGTCAAATATTCTTCATAATTGGACAGGAAGGTGAGATAAACTGAGTTTTGTTGACAAATGGTGAGCAAAAATAATCAAATTCAATTCAATGCTATTATTAAAATATAAAAGAATTCATGTTGTTGGTGAGTATTTATTATATTACAAATTCTACTTTGTAAACGCACAAATATTTGTTGTGTTTTTGTTTTTTTTTCTTTTCCTAGTAATATATATATATATATATATATATATATCCTTGTAAGAGATATTTTTTCTCATTAATATTTTTGTGAGGGATAATGTTTTTTCTTATAAATGCCGACATTGTGAAATTATTTTTCTTTAACCTTTTTCAATAAAAAAAATCAAGATTCAAAGACTATAAATATTCATTGAAATATCAAGTGAAAGACAAGTTTTTCTTAAATTTTTCTTACATTTAAAAGTATAAAGATTCAATTCAAGAACACCATATACCCTAGAATTCAAAGCACAAAATTGTTGACTTTACCGTCAAAGAGTTCAAAATACATTAAAAGAAGACTTTTTGCAAATATCTAGAGTCATTCATCAAGAAAAATTTATCTTATCAATGAGAAAAAAAAAGTTATTTAACAAGATAGTTAAGAAATAAATGATTTAACTACAAAAAAACTTGTATTTATATATTGTGTTTACACAACTTTTATGAAAGACGAAAACTTTTTAGTCGTGGCCTCCATGGGTTTGGTATTTTAATTTCTTCGAGCCATGTTGAGATGGCAGCACATGCTGCTCGATAGGACTTTATCACTTTTAATTAAAATTTTGGCTTCAATCATTTCTTGCTCATTTTAATCATGAACTCAGGCATGCATGTGTTGATACATATTTTACGAAAATTTTCAATTTTTTTTAATAAAATTTTCTGCTATACTTTCATAACTTTTTTTTGGATACAAAGAAATCTTATCTCCGGGAAAATATATTTTGTTCATTTAGGTGAGCAAGTAAAATCTCGGTTGTCCCAATCTCTTTATAAGAGATGCACGCTCTAACTTGAACTTAAAACATGTTATATAGATCGTAAGTTTTTTTGTCATTACGTTATATTTCTTGAGAACGATACTCATCACATGAACCCTTACTGTATAAGATTTTTCATCAATTGCATCCCCAAATGTTGTAGATATTTTTAAAATTGTTCGGGTCCTCTAAGCATTAATTTTTGTATCAATTTTTCTTTTAAATGATGTCCATTTATTATTATAAGATGGAAAATATTAGAAGAAAATGACAAAAGGAAACAACTTTTTGAAATATTAGATTGATTCACTAAATTTGAAAATCCAAAGATGAAAAGGAGAGCAAAACACGTTCAATCCAAAATCATAGAGCATGTGCTCCTCGTTTCCTCCACAGTAATGGTCCAACCATTTCATCCGTCAATCTAATGTTGAAATGAGATGAGATTTAGATGATACGAGATATATTTTAGGTTTCATTAAAAAAACAACTGGATGGTTAAATTCAATTGAAAATATCTATAACAAAAAGAAAAACAAATCAAAAGAATACGGGTAAAAGCTAAATAAATAAAATAATATAAACTTTAATTGAAGGATGAAATTGAAAGTCAATAAAACTTTTAACAAAAGAAAAAACAAAAACAAATTAAAAAAATAAGAAGAAGAAATTGTAACTGGAGAACTAAATTAAAAACAAATAAAATTGATCGACTTTAAATTGTATAGAAAGAATATAACCAAATAAGAAATCAAAATAATAAAAATTGAAATTTAAAATTGAAAAAGCAAAAACAAAAAGGACAATCATGCATATTGAATAGCAATAAAGAGAGAAAAATAAACAATCACCAACAATAATTTGATCATTATATATTATCACGTGTCACACCATCAGAAAAAGAACACATTGATCACACCATCAGAAAAAAGACACATGGACACTTCCAAAAACTTGATGAAAGCTCATGTTTTGACAATGAATGGCGTCGCATGGGCCACCCAAATAAAATGGACTCTACCCACTTGTTGAAGTCTAACGTGCCCTACCAATGTTTTTAAAAAATGATTAAAATATAAAATGATTAACATTTTATAATAAACTATATCTAGAGTTTTTAGATTTTTGGTGAACATAGCATCGTATCAAGGCTTCATTTTTGGTATTTTCGATGATTCTCTGCCTACCTTACGGTAGAATAAAAAAAAATAAAAAATAAAATATTGATATAGCCCTTTCAAAGAAACAAATAAGGAAAACTATTTAATAGAAAACTCAATAATAAAAATTTAAAATTAAAATGTTTGCCTCTTATAATCTCAAATTTAAAATTTATAATTATTAATATAATAATTATTAAAATTTTATATAATAATTAATTTTATAAAAGAGCAGACACGTTAATAAAAAGACAAGAAAAGAAGACCAAGACATTGAAAAAAGCAGAAATGTGAACAATCAAGAAAACATGCGTTCAAGTCCAAAGTAGTCTCTCCCTTTTTCTCTTCCTATAAACCTTCACCAGATGTCTTCAAGATAGAAGAAACCAGAAAAACCCAAATTCAAATGCCTGTAAGAACTAAGAACACACAAGAGAGAGCAAACAGCACAAAATTGAAGCATGGGAATCTATAACAACAAGACACCACTGCTCCATCACCCCTTTGTTGTTCTTCACAATCCTCTCCCTCTTCACCTCAAAATTTGCCTCATCTTTAGACACCTTAACAGCAATACAATCTCTTGTCAATGGCCAGACTCTCATCTCCGAAAGCCAGAGTTTCGAGCTTGGATTCTTCACTCCAGGCAATTCAAGAAACTGGTATGTGGGGATATGGTACAAGAGCCTACCAAGAACTTATGTTTGGGTTGCTAACAGAGATAACCCCCTCACAAACTCCTCTGGGACCTTCAAAATCTCCAATCAAAGTATTGTCCTTTATGATAGGGAAGAGAATCTCGCATGGTCATCCAATCGAACCAATGCGAGAAACCCAGTTATGCAGCTGTTAGATTCTGGGAATCTGGTGCTAAGAGATCAAGAAAGTGACAGTGGCCAGTTTCTATGGCAAAGCTTTGACTATCCAACTGATACTTTATTACCTGATATGAAGTTCGGCTGGGATCTAAACACGGGTCTGGACAGGTACTTGAGTTCCTGGAAAAGCAGTGATGATCCTGGTACAGGTGATTTCTCTTTCAAGCTACAGTATCATGGATTCCCTGAAGCTTTTTCTTTCTAAAGATAAAACAATACAGTATAGAAGCGGACCATGGAATGGACAGAGATTTAGTGGTGTGCCAGAGATGGAGCCTGTTGATCACATCAGTTTCAGCTTTATTACCAATCAAGATGAGGTATACTATTCCTTTCACACATCAAACAAGAGTTTATATTCAAGATTGAGTGTCACTTCATCTGGGTTTCTTCAAAGATTTGCCTGGATTCCAGAGACACAACAATGGAGCAAGTTCTGGTATGCACCGAAAGATCAATGTGACGAATATCGAGAGTGTGGCCCATATGGTATCTGCGACTCAAACGCTTCACCAGTTTGCAAGTGCATGCGGGGGTTTCAGCCCAAGAATATTCAGGCATGGAGTTTGAGAGACGGGTCAGGCGGGTGCGCTCGGAGGACAGAGTTGAAGTGCTTGAAAGATAAATTTCTGCACATGAAGAACATGAAATTGCCAGAGAGCGCAACCACCTATGTTGACAGGAATACGAGTCTCAAGGATTGTGAAGTGATGTGCTCAAGGAATTGTTCTTGCACTGCTTATGCTAACTCGAATATCAGCAATGGAGGCTCTGGCTGTGTGTTTGTGGACTGGTGTTCTCTTTGACATGAGACAGTATCCAGAAGGTGGACAAGATCTCTATGTAAGATTGGCAGCTTCCGACATAGGTATGTATGTTCATAACTTTCTCTCTAGTTTCTACTGCTATTATTCATCTTAAAATCCTCTAGTTTCTTATAAATTGTTGAACTAGGATGTCAAATATGTATTATTTGACAAGGAATTGCTTCACATAATCAAGTTAAAACCACATATATGACATTAACATAGATTAGATTCATGGTTTTTTTTCTTCTTCTTTTTTGAAATCCTCACTATTTTAATAAACTAGAGAAAATATATGAAATTAGATCATCAAAGTTGGTGGATGCGAGAAATGGTGTTAGGTCAGCAACAATAAATCTCTCATATTAGGTAATTAATGGTGGGGATGCAAGGAAAACACCGTTGCATTAATGGCGGAAGTCATCTCATTCAGCTAAGAAAACCCGAATTTGTGTTGTGCAAGGACTTGCAACACTGACAAGGGTATGAACGAGGCCTTTTTTTTTCCCTAGCCGTCCATCATCTGGAATCATTACTTGCCAATTTTCATGCACCCTTGACAAAATTGAGAGGTATCCACGTGTTTCAAGACTGGTTTTGGAATTAATATCACGTTTGTTAATGTGGGAGTGTTATGGTAGTGATGGTTGTTTTTTTTATTTAAAAATATATTAATTTATTTTTTTATTTTTTCTATTTATATATATATATATATATATATATATATATATTTATATAATTTTGAAACAAAATTCAGACTTTTGCAATTGCACTTTCAAAAACCAAGATACCAGTTTATTTTTGTGTTTAAAATTATTTTAGAAAATATTTGAAAATTTAATTTTTATTATTATTTTAATGCATTTATAAATAAAAGTTACAATTGTTATCAGAATTTTAAACACTCCGTAAGTGACCTAAGTTTTAGTTAATGGTTAGGAGATTAGTGTTGCTTAAATCGGAGGATGATAGAGTTGGGTGTGGTATGTTAAGCTTTTGTGTAGTTGTAATTACTAATTAATGGTGAGAATAGGCAAATCTATGATATGAGAACGAAAGAATTCTTTAAGAAAATATTTACAAGATGCAATTTTGAGGCAACCTTGGGTGGGTTAACTCGCTAATTAATAGGTTAAATTTTTATTTTTTCATTTTTTATTTATGAGAAAATATTGGAAATGATGTTATTTTAGTGTAAAAACAAATATTAGGTTTTTCTAGTAAAATATTGTTTAAAATTATGGTAGCATTTGTTTTTTAAATTGATTTTCACTTGAAAATACATTAAAATAATTTTTATTTTATTTTTTAAAATTTAGTTTTTGACATCAATACATATAAAAAAATAATTAAAATTAAAATATAAACTTTTTAAATACTTTCCCACCGCAAAAACAAATTTACCTACAATATTGCAACTCAAACAATGAGTTTGGTGAGCTATAATGGGCCTGTTTTTGCATTTTAAGAGTATTTTTGAAAAACAAATTTGTTTCAAAATTAATTGTTTTAAGCTGTTTTATATTATTTTGATAGATTGATATTATAAATAATTTAAGAAAATTAAAATATTATAATTTTAATATATTTTTAAATAAAAAATAACATTACTAATTCTCTCCTTATCATGACTATTCCCATTCAAACCACGAGTTTAGTGAATCATCAAAGGTGTTGATGCGCCAAGCTGAATTCAAAGACGGTCAAGTGGGTCCCTTTTGATCGGCTTAAAAAATTCCCAACGGTCGCCGCCCGGCATTATTGACCTGGCTGGCTTATATTGAGCCGCCAGACTTTATAGAGTCCCATGCATTCCCTTGCTCTACAGAATTGACATTAATGTTGAATACTTTAAGCCGGGATAATTATTGATTTGGACCCCACCAGGTCTTTTTTTAATTCCATTACGTCAGCTTTGTAACCTTCTAATTTTTTTTAAAAAAATTGGTTTTTTTTCAATATAATATAATATAAGCCTCATGTTATCACTCTTTTTAAAAATATTTTTAAATTTTTTTTATTTAATTTTTTACTTTAGATTAATTTATTTTAGTATTTTTAGATCATTTTCATGTGTATTTCTGAATATAAAATAATTTAAAAAATAACCGCATGTGGTTTTTCTATAATATTTATATAGCAAGAGCATGTTTGTTTTTACAAGAAAAAAAATTAAAATATTGTCTTTCTGTTTTTTAATTTTTTTATATTATTGATATTAAAAATAAATTTTAAAAAATAATATATTTTTAAATAAAAAAATACTTTAAATTACAATGGTTATGACCATATAATACGGCTCTTGAAGAGAGTTAGGAACCAGCCATTTGGTTTATGCTAGAGCTGACAAACAATATCGGAATTGTGGGGGAAGAATTTATTAATATCTCTTAGGCAACTTGTGGTCGTGGATTTGTAGTTGAGTTAGGTTTATGTGTTCAACCACATTTCAGGGTTATCTGGTTAGTATAATTTGGAACATGTTGTTGTCCAAACATATATTCCTTCCAATGTAATGCTCATTTACTATTTGGCCCTTGCATTGCTGTGTTGTAAGGAATTTCTTTGATATATGGCCTTAAATGACCTTAAACTGATATATATATATATATATATATATATATATATATATATATATATATATATATATATATAGCATAAATCATGGCTAGAATGAAGCTTTTGCCCACTGTGGAAGAAAGCAACAGCAGAAAAGCAAGTAGGTGACCCACAAAGGAGTCTTGTTTCCACTCTCTCATGCCTCAGAATTGTAAAAAAAATCTGCTTACTAGTCAACGTTAGGTAAAGTGTTCACATTTCTAACATGGTCTGAACAACAATGGCGAGAATTTGAGGGTTTGATGGGTTTTGAAAATGTTAAGCGAGTATCGTAGGCCTTGAAGGGATCTTCAAATCAAGGCAACAAACACCCTGGACATGAAAATTGTGGACTCTGTCTAGATTAAAACATAAACTTGGACTTGATAATCTGTTGTTTTCAGGTGATGGAGGTGGTGCTGACACTATCATTATTGGCATTGCTGTTGGCATTAGCATTTTGATATTAGCAATGAGTGGCTTTTCCATATGGAAGAGGAAGAGATTGCTGAGTGTATGTAATGGAAATACACAGCAGAAAGGTGACATGAAATTAATTTCAAGAATCAATATTTCAGGAAAAGTTTTGCATATCTACATAGCTGTAGTAAATTTATCCCTCTTGCGTTTGTCTGTCCAAAACCAGGTCCTCAAGATAGAAGCCAAGATTTCCTGCTAAATGGGGTGATTATAAGTAGGAAAGACTTCACAGGTGAAAAAAGCACTGATGAATTCGAACTACCACTGATTGAATTTAGCACAATAGCATCTGCTACCAACAATTTCGCTGACGAAAATAAACTAGGAGAAGGTGGTTTTGGCCGTGTTCACAAGGTAAATTCTTCGTAATGATACCATAACGGAGGAAAAAAAAGAAATGAACAAATTTCAGTAGCTTTAATGCAGACCATTCTTGTGATCCTGACGGAAAGTATGCTTGACAATGCCAGGGTAGGCTAGCAGAAGACCAAGAAGTAGCAGTGAAGAGGCTATCCAAGAATTCTGTTCAGGGAACGGTAGAATTTAAGAATGAGGTCAGTTTAATTGCAAGGGTACAGCACAGAAATCTTGTTCGACTGCTCGGTTGCTGCGTTGAGAGGGACGAGAAGATACTTATTTATGAGTTCATGGAAAACAGAAGCCTCGATTCTGTTCTATTCAGTCAGTCCCTTCTAGCCTTTGGTGTTTCTGTGCATCTCATAAATAGCATTTGAATTCAAGCAACTTACTTTGGTAAGCATATTGTTACAGATAAGGCGAAAAGCTCTTTACTCAATTGGCAACGGCGCTTCGACATAATTTGCGGGATTGCTAGAGGACTTCTGTACCTGCATCAGGATTCCAGATTTAGGATTATCCACAGGGATCTCAAAGCAAGCAACATTCTGCTTGATCATGAATGGACTCCAAAAATATCAGACTTTGGCATGGCTAGACTCTTTGGTGGAGATCAAATACAAGCAAACACCGTGAGGGTAGTGGGAACATAGTAAGCACCTAAAATACATCTCTTTACCTCATTTCAAGCCTGCAAACCTCGATTTCCTCTTCTTAGCTGACTGCTGTATTGGTTAATGTAGTGGTTATATGTCTCCTGAATATGCAATGGATGGACTATTCTCGGCAAAATCCGACGTTTTCAGTTTCGGTGTTTTGGTTTTGGAGATTGTATGTGGGGAAAAGAACAGGGGGTTTTATCGTTCATACAGCGAACTTAACCTTCTTGGACATGTAAGTATCATAAGGCTGCAATTTATATGTTCTTCACTTCCCTTTTTCAAAATTAGAAAATTATTTATCAACGAAACATTGAACTGGCAACATTGCAGGTGTGGAGGAAGTGGAAGGATGGGAAGGGACTGGAGGTGCTAGATTCATCGGTTGGCAATTCATATAGCCCTTGTGAAGTTTTGAGATGCATACATGTAGGCCTCTTATGTGTCCAAGAGCGAGCAGAAGATAGACCAACAATGTCTTCTGCAGTGCTAATGTTGAGCAGTGAAACCGCAACAATGCCACACCCTAAAACCCCTGGATATTGCCTTGGAAGGAGTCCTTTCGAAACCGATTCTTCGTCAAGCAAAAAAGATGAATCGTTCTCTGTAAACCATGTTACAGTTACAGTGCTAGATGCTAGGTAGAAGAAAGTGCAGACCTCTTCTAGCATATTTGTATAATCATAGATTTTGGTATACCTCACTAGCTGCTGTTATTTACTGTTCTTTTTGTGTATCAAATTATCAATGCATCTTCTTTTGGTAACTAGTTTGGGATATACATGTTTAATTTATAGTTCATACAAGCTATAGCTACATTGGAAAGATTGTTTTGTCACAAGTGTATATATAAATTGATGTAAGAAGATTTATCTCTGCATCCGATTATGGTCTTGTCTACAGAATCATCTTGAAAAGGGTTCAAACCGAAAACATTCGAGCTCGAATCAGAAACTTGAAGACCAGTGAGTGATGAAACATCCGATATTGTTTGCCGCAGGGACACCTGAAATGAATGATGAAGCATTCCCCAGTTTTCTCCACACACACAGATTCTTCAGTCTTTGATTGAATCACTCTGCATCAAACAGATACTAAATTACATTAGAACACTCTCCAATTTAACTCAAAATGTCGAATAATCTGAAAGAATCATCAACTTGATACAAAACATTAGATTGGCTGAATGATCATGAATAAAGGTTAATTATCGTGTACCATGTTTTCATTTCTGTTAGGTAGCTAAAAGAAATAAAAAAAAAGTCGTGCGTCCTTGTTAGTGGCTGTCATTCTCCACTAATGTCAATGGCATGTGGCATTGAACTTTCTTGACTATTGTACCTCCCAAAATTCTCATCCAAAGTTCCGGTCAAAGTAGATTGGTTCTGTAGGGTCTGTTCCACATGTCAAAGCTTTTAAAAGTCTAATTTGTCAGCCTAGCTAGCTAATACAATAGTCAGCTTCCACCAGAACATTCACTTGTCCAAAAGCCAAGGTCTAGTTTGCGTGCGTCATCACAAATATTTTTGTTTATGAAAAATGTTTCATGATCGAGATAATTCCACATAAAAAGTTTTTTTTTTTTTATGAAACCTAGTTTCTAAATAATTTAATATGATAAAATTTAAAAAAATAAAAAATTATAATTAAATTGTTAGAGAGTGAAAAAAAAACATTAAAATAAAAATAAAACAATGAATCAAATTAACTCAACCAAATTCATGATTTATGTTATGAGATTAAGATAATTTCATATAAAATAAATAAAATCAATCTAGGTTTAATTATCAAATCTATGATTTACGCAATGAGATGGAGATTAACCCATAATAGTAAAAGTAAAAAAAAAAAAATATTATTGAACGAAAAAAACTAAAAATAACTCTATTTTTATGTGCGGGGATATTACCTAACATCTAATTGCCGTGGAGGTTTCACCGTGGAAAACAATGTGGACTCTCTCTTAAATCACTATGGATTACGGCAGTGTGCACCCGTTTTTAGCCTTTGCATTCTCGACAAATTATGCGGGTAAAATGGGGTCATTTTCGGCTTTTCTTGTTTTTGTCCTTTTTTATTTTAATTAGTCATGAACAGTGTATTAACGTTTTTGACCCTCAAGCCGGACAAAATAGGGTTATGTGCTAAGGGTTAAGGTTGTAATTGCACGCGTACGGACTAGTCCGGTTCGCCGCAACTCTTTTTTTTTAAAAGGCTAAATATGGAAATAGCCCCTAATAAGACAAAATCACTGACTTGGACGCAAGGGTGGAACGGTAATTGACCCATTTTTTTATTATTTTTCTCGGAATACTGTCTGTGCGTGTTGTACGTCCACGCGACCAACAGTATTCCGACTCACGCCTTAAAGTGGCGCATGCAGGCTGATAGCGTCACCGAAAATAGGCTACCGGCGTCTCAGTCGATGCGCCTCTGCGTGGTCTTCCTCCAGGTGCGGCGCGTTGCATCATCCGATGTCCGTGTACGCGTCGGTGGCCGGTTAAAGTCATTTGTTCCGTTTCTCTCTCTCCTGCATACAAATGTACAGTTGAGGCCCCCAGGTTTGTTGACTTTTCACTTCGGTTCCTGGACTTTTAATTTTCTGTTTGGTACAGAAGAGGCCCCCAGTTTGGACTTTCATTTCGGTCCCTGACTTTTTAATTGAGTCATTCGATTGAAATTAATGAAATGTTAATGTTTCACTTCGGTCCTCCTTCTTTTAATTTCCGGATTGAGTAAAAAAACCTTAATATATTCGGTACAGAAGTTGTGATTTTTTCAATTTTGTCCTTGGATTAAAATTGATTATATAATGATTTTTATTTTGGCTCTTATACTTTTAATTTTATATTTTAATCCCTATATTTTATTTTTTAATTTGATTTTTTTATTAAAGTTTTTTGGGTTTTTTAAATCTTTTTTTTTTCCTTTCATTATTAGCACAAATATAACAACAACAACAACAACAACAACAACAACAACAACAACAACAATAATAATAATAATAATAAAATTGTTTTTCTTGCTTACTTTTTTGTTAATGTTTTTTTGGTTTTTTCCCTCTGGATAATTTAATAATTTTTATTGCCTTGACAGTAATAACAATGATAATTTTTATTTTTATTTGTTTTTTTTCCTTCTATTACAGTTTTTAGGATTTTTGTGGTCCTTCATTTATTTATTTGTTCTTTAATAATAATAATGATAATAATAAGAATTTAATTGTTTTTTCTTGCTTACTCTTTTGTTAATTGTTTTGAGGGTTTTTTTTCCTCAGAATAATTTGATAATTTTTATTGTGTTGACAATGATAACAATGATCATTTTTAGTTTTCATGGTTTTTTTAGTCTTTCATTTATTTTATTTTTTTCATTATTA
>CM055337.1:12868396-13057651 GCA_029228605.1 Salix koriyanagi
CTGAAAAACTGTTCCTACTTTTTTTCTCTTGTTGTGCTCCAGTTCTCATCTTGTACTTCCCAAGACTCCTTAAACACCAACAAACCATTAAAGAGGGTGACCTTCTTATCTCCAAAGGAAATAATTTTGCACTAGGGATTTTTTCAGTCCAGGTAGTTCTAGCAATAGATATCTTTAGATTTTCATTGTACCATAAAGTGCCAGAGAAAACGGTGGTGTGGGTTGCAAACAGGAACGATCCAATCATTGGGTCTTCTGGATCTCTCTTTATAAACCAATATGGAAACCTCGTTCTCTATGGGTAACGATGACCAAACAGCTCCCAGTGTGGTCTACAAATGTTTCAGTGGAAGAAAATGATTCTTGTGCAGCTCAACTCTTGGATTCAGGAAATTTGATAATGGTCACGAAAAGAAGCAGAAGTATTATATGGCAAAGCTTCGATCATCCTACAAACACCCTGCTACCTGGAATGAAAATAGGGCTCGATCGAAAATTAGGAATTGATCGGTTCCTAACATCATGGAGATCAGATGATGACCCTGGGATTGGAGACTTTTCATCTAGGATCAACCCAAATGGCTCACCACAATTCTTTTTCTATAATGGTAAAAATCCAATTGTTAGAGATACCAGTTGGCCATGGAGAAGTCAGATGGAATTATACAAAAGCACTTTTGTAAATGATCAGGACGAAATATACAGGGGTCTACACAGTTCCTAATGATTCTTATCTGGTAAGAATAATAGCGGATCATTCAGGACATGCAAAGGCGTTAACATGGCGAGAAAGTGATGGTCAGTGGAAGGATTACTGGAAGACCCCTCAGTTTCAGTGCGACTATTATGGACATTGTGGTGCTTATAGTACGTGTGAATATGCCGATCCAAGTGAATTTGAATGTGCCTGTTTACCTGGATTCGAGCCCAAGTACCAAGAGAAATGGTCTGTGAGAGATGGATCGGGTGGTTGTGTCAGGAAGCGCTTGCAGACGTCTTCGGTGTGCGATCATGGAGAAGGGTTTGTGAAGATAGAGAATTGCTGTCTTCCGGATACTTCTAACGCAGCTTGGTTGGACAAGAGCAAGAGTCGCGCAGACTGTGAGCTGGAATGCAAGAGGAATTGTTCATGCTCTGCATACGCAATCATTGGAATTCCCGGAAAAGGGGATGCTTGTTTGACATGGTACAGGGAATTAGTAGACATTAGATATAATAGGGGTGAAAGTTATGATTTTTATGTTCGTGTTGATGCATATGAATTAGGTACCTTTTTTTATTACAAATTTCGTACAATTTTCATTTCAAATTTGATTTATAAGAGCTTTTCTATGTTTTGCCACTGCTCTAGGCTGTAGTTACTACATGAAAGAAAGATATTGGTAGATTTTCCTCTGCTGTTAATCTTTATTCTTTTCACCCTCATGCAGCTAAAAATACAAGGGAGTCAAATGTTTCTCATGAAAAACCGATGCTGGCAATTTTAGTACCATCAATTGCATCATTCTGTCTACTCATTAGCCTATCTGCTTATTTGTGGCTTAAGAAGAGGGCAAAAAAAGGTACGACAAGACTCTCTAATCTCTATTTGATATACCTTACCATCATGTCTTGTTGTGGGGAGAAGTTCACATTTTGTTTCATGAGTGGATAAATAATTAGGTAATGAGCAGCAGGTAAATAGCAATTCTATTGAATTGGAATATTTCAAGCTCAGCTCCTTAACGGCGGCCACTGACAACTTCTCTCCAGCTAACAAACTCGGCCAAGGTGGTTTTGGCTCGGTTTATAAGGTAGAGATTCTTACTGCATCTCAATACTACACATTCGTTATTCCATAATTTGAATGACTGTAATATCTAGGCTTGCCCTTGCTAAATGATTTTAGGGTCTGCTAGCAAATGGACAGGAGGTTGCAGTAAAAAGATTATCTAGAAGTTCAGGACAAGGAACAGAAGAATTTAAAAATGAAGTTATGGTAATTGCAAAGCTTCAACACAGAAATCTTGTGAAAGTTGTAGGTTATTGCATTCAGAATGAAGAAAAAATGTTAATCTATGAATACTTGCCAAACAAAAGCTTGGACTCGTTTCTTTTTGGTAAGTCTTTTTCTGTGCTTATTGCCATGCTTTACCCTAGTTGTCAAATTATAGCTGGCTGAAGAGTAATTTTATTAACAGATGAAACAAGAAGATTGTTATTGGATTGGCGAAAACGCTTTGGTATTATTGTTGGAATAGCTCGTGGGATTTTATATCTTCACCAAGACTCCAGGTTGAGAATCATTCACAGGGATTTAAAATGTAGCAATATTCTACTGGATGCAGAGATGAATCCAAAAATATCGGATTTCGGAATGGCAAAAATATTTGAAGGCAACCAAACTGAAGATAGGACAAGGAGAGTTGTAGGAACATAGTAAGTACCTTTGCACAAATCAAAGACCGAGTGACAAAGTACTATCATTGATTATCAGGAATACTAAAACTTCAAATTCTTGATTTTTTGCTGCAGTGGCTATATGTCGCCAGAATATGTTGTGTTTGGAAACTTTTCTGTAAAATCAGATGTTTTCAGTTTTGGGGTCATGCTGTTAAAGATTGTGAGTGGCAAGAAGAACAATAGATTTTATCAACAGAATCCTCCTTTGACCTTGATTGGATATGTGAGTTACAGGAGAGCCATTTGTGCTCATTGCTGAATTTCACAATTTTAAATGTTGTCTGCTCTAATATCTTGTAAGTTAACGATTTATATGAACATCACAGGTATGGGAATTATGGGGACAAGAAAAAGCATTGGAGATAGTGGATACATCACTGAAGGAGTTATATCATCCGCGTGAAGCCTTGAAATGCATACGAATTGGTCTACTGTGTGTGGAAGAAGATCCCATGAACAGACCATCGATGTTGGCTGTTGTTTTTATGCTGAGTAATGAAACAGAGATCCCTTCTCCAAAAAAAAACCTGCATTCCTGTTTAGAGAATCTCATAATAATCCTGATATAGCATTAGCCGTAGAAGATGGACTGTGTTCTGTAAATCAGGTAACTGTTAGTGAAATTGCTAGTCGCTGAAGCTGCACTGTCTGGATAATTTCTGACGAAGCTTAGGAGATAGTTGATTCATCACTGGGGGAGCTATATTTTTCCCTAAAAGCCCTGTAATGCATAAAAGTCGTCCTCTTGTTTTTATGTTATGTATTGAAACAACAATTCCTTCTCCTAAACAACCTGCAGGAACAGTTCCTGACGTGTTTTCCTTTTCTAAACAAGTTTTATTCCCGCTAGCATGGTATCTGTAGGAAAATTGAAACTTTTCCACACAATCCCCTTACTTCTATCCTCGACCAGAACGAGATTTCCTGAATCCAAGAGCTGAACCATGGCTGCTGTGTTTAATGGCATGGTGACAGCAGATCTTAATTCTCGTTGTTTTTCTTCTTGCACAATGGAGGCATATGCTTGACGAACTAATGGTAAAGGATTCAATAGCAAAATCTGACCTCTTGCACCTGAATATGATTCGTTGAGTCTCATAAGAAACTGCATGAGTTTGGTGTTGTCATTCTGCACACCACAACTGCATGTGGCTGAATTAAAAGATACAAGTCCATAAAAGACCGAAAAGTGAGTGATGAAGCATCTGAAATGAATGATGAAGCATTCCCCAGTTTTCTTCACACAGACAGATTCTCAGTCTTTCATTGAATCACTCTGCATCAAACAGATACTAAATTACATTAGAACACTCTCCAATTTAACTCAAATTGTCGAATAATCTGAAAGAATCATCAACCTGATACAAAACATTAGATTGGCTGAATGATCATGAAGGAATCAGAAGCTCCTAATCTTTTATTTCTATAATCTAACCATGTGGCTGCATCCAGAATGATCGAATTAACTGACAACGAGTTTCAAATTGTCCACATCGCATTTCAGACGGCTATGATTTGGTCAACACAATCTTGACCTAACTCAATCTATAACTCAGCTCGTTACACGTAGAATTGACTGCACTCAATCGATAACTCAGCTCGCTGCTCGGTATGGCTGATTGGACCCACTTGCTAGCTTGTGAAGCTGTGTGGAGACTTTGAAGTTTGGACACTAACTACACATCTATTAGTGGTGATGATGACATCATCCATTAGTTTGGGTCAGCCCATATGAATTGGGCAGGATGGATGGGCCGGGTTCAGGTTCAATAGGTGAAGAAGATTAATCCGGCCGATTTTCAACCTCTCCCGCAGTCCGGCAACCATTTTTTCTTACCGTTGAAAATGACTGCCACCAACCCACCGAAAGGTGGCAATCTTCTTGTAGTAGAATGGTGAGCTTTGTCCCCACCGTTCACAGGAACTTGTGAAGCTTCTAGGCCGTTGTATTTTTTTAGTGGAAAAAAATGTTTTATTTTCAACAAATTAACATGTTTTTCAACAAATTTTAAAATAAAACTGATATATATATATAAACGTGTAATAACTTTAAACATTAACTTCAATCTCTTTATTTTACAATTAAAAAAATAATAATTAATAAATTATATCTTTTTTAGTTGATTTCTAGAATAATATTTCTTCTTGAAATTGAGCTAGATGTAAAATTGATATTTTTTAAATTTAAAACTCATCATACCCATTATGTCCTCCATAGCACACATATCTATTATTTCCTTTCTAAAGGTTAGAAACAACAGAGTACCATAAGTGAACATTTTTTAAAGAAAATCTCAAATATATATTTTTTTTATTTGACAAATCAATTTCAATTCCTCTCATAGCTTGCACAACTTATAATAAAGTCATGAAATATTCACATATTTGAATCTTAATTTAGCCAATTACTTTACTAACATTTACGAGGCATGGTACAACATGTATTACTAGGTGTACTGTATGACACTCCTCGTGAATAAACAAGTTGCAAATAGCCATGCTAATCTTTAGTATAATATTAATATGAAAACAAATATCATTCACATAGATATATCAAAACTAGTAAATTTGAGGTCTATTAAAGAGTTCACACATAAGATTGTCTTTCAAAAATTTAAATATAACCATAATGTATATTATATCAAACTAGTTTACTATAGGTTAAAACCATTATTTTCTTAAAAAAAAAAAAGAAAAAAAAAAGTGGTCTTTAAGGAGTGCAAGTGGTATACAAAGGACAAGATAAGACATGGTCTGTACTAGATTATTGACTCATGCTATGTTGCGAATCATGCTAATTTTTTTAGCATAAGAGTTTTTCAAAGATTTATTAATGTACTTTTTTAATAAAAAAATATTTAATTATGAACTCAAGATATTTAATATGTTGGACAATTGTTTTTAAAAATATTGACACAACGACATATTAAATTGTATTTTTTAAATATCAAGAAGCGATATATTAGATCGATCTTAGCTAAACTATCAAATCTATAACCCGCGTAATGAGAACGTGATAATCCTATATAAAATATATAAAAAAAAAAATATGAAGTTCAATTTCTAATCAACACAATATTAATCAACGCAATATTAAAGAACAACAAAGAAAAAAGATAAATAAATAAATAAATAAAAGAAAAAAAAGAAAAAAAACTAATTTCTAATCAACCAAATATTAAATAACAAAATAGAAAAAAAAAAAAAACATAATTGGAAAAGAACAAAAATCAAACTTACAACCAGGTTATGATAACAAGGCAACTCTATAGAAAGAAAATAATAATAAAAATTTAAAGCCCTCTTCCTCCCCCTCTGTCATTCTCCAACTTCATGTTCTCTCACTGTCTCACATGCTTGATCAAGTGCGTGCACTTCAATGACCTTCGTATTTACTGCATTTCATGTCTTTCTTCAGTTTTAATGGTTGTGATCGAATTGGTTTGAAATTTTAAATATTTTTAGTATTAAAATTTTGATTTATTTCAATTTTATCTTTTCATATAAATTTATTATAAATTCTTAATATTTTTGGTATCAAAGTTTGCTTTTTTTCAATTTTATCATTCCATGCAAAAAGGTTTTGCCAGCAGGGGGTATCACGGTCCTTACACATTGTCCATGAACAGTACATGAGTTGGGTAACTACCATTCTGCCCCCATAAACGACAAAACTGCTAATTTGGCATCGTGGGAGGAAGTCTGTAATTTCCATCTGTTTCAAATTATATTTTATTCTGGAATGAACAATATCTTCAGTGTGTTAATACTTATATGCCCCTATATAAGACAAAAACCAAGAATTGTCTGTAGGGGTGATTAGGTAATTGACCATTTTTTAAAAAATATTTTCGACTGATTGCAGTAGGCGTGTCCAGAGGACATGCTACCGGTTTTCGGGCTCACGCCCCATTTATGCGGCACGTGCAGTCTACTAAGGCAGTGAAAAATTACCTTCCGGTGTGTCACTAGATGCGCCTCCTGTCCTTCACCATATAGTGGAGCGCGTTACATGTAACGGTGGCCGAAAAAGCTCCAATTGGCCATTGAACATTTGTTCTCTCTTTTCTCTCCTTCCTGCGAAAGTTCTCAGGAGTCCCCTGTATTGTGGAAATATTCATTTTAGTCCCTTATCTTTTGATTGTGTTTTATGTTCCTGATTTCTAGTATAGAAGTTTTGATTTGTTTCAATTTTGCCCTTCAATGGAAAATAAGTATATATTGTATTTTCATTTCGGTCCTCAGTCTTTTAATTTCCAGATCGGATTGAAATCCCTAATATATTAGGTATCAAAATTCTGATTTGTTCCAATTTTACCCTTCAATAGCAATTGACTATAAATTAAGTTTCATTTCGGTCCTCAAGCTTTTAATTTCCAATTTGGTTTGAAATTCTTTAATTTTTTCGGTATCAAAGTTTAGATTTGTTTCAATTGTGTACTTTAAATTAAAGTTCATATGTATTTGTTTTTTTATTTCGGCCTTTATACTTTTAATCTTTGATTTTATTTTCATTCCTTTATTTTTACATATATATTTTTGAAATTGTTATTATTTTTGTCTATGGTTATATATACATTCTCTTGGTTTTTGTTCTTAATTTTTATGATTTCCTCTGTTATTTTTTTTAAAAAATAATATTTAAATTTTAATTGGTTTTATGATTTCCTCTCTTATTAAGTTTTTATTATTGCTTTTTTGTTAATATTTGTAGTTGTGAAAATTTCTAATTATTATAGGTAAGACATTAAAAATAATAATAATGATTATTTGTAAGTTTTTTTTTTTATAAATATATGAGGCTAATTATATATTTTTATATTTTTTTAATATTAACACCTTATATATATATATATATATATATATATATATATATATATATATATATATATATATATATATATATATATGACCTATTTGTTTTCTTAAAATAATTTTTTTTTACTATCAGTGTTCTAAAATACTTTAATATAATAATATGAGAAATAAATCTTATAAAATAAAATAAAAAAATTTCTTTTTTTAATAAAAAAAATATGGTGTCATCGATAATATGACCAATAATAATTTAAATATTAATTATAAATATAATATTTATAATGACAACTATAAGAATTGTGACAAAAATGCATTGGTCAATATTTTTTTTCAAATAACTTTTGTGTTTTTTTTTTATGTATGATATTTCAACTCTCATATCACGTTAAAAAAAATAAAATCGCACGTTGACAAGACATGTAGAAAATATATGTCAAATTATCTACAATAATAAAATAAAAAATACCTTGCATTTCACCACAACCAACACCAAATTTTGTAACATGTAATAAAATTGTTAATGGTCCTAATTTTTTTTAAATGCTATACATCTGAGTTAAATAATTAACTTAAAATTTTGAAATAACCAATTATAACACGTATAGAAACAATCAGTTTTATACATAGAAACAAATTACCATTTCTAACAGATTTTATCTAAAAAGTTTCAGTTAGCTCATCGTCATAATTAAGACACAACAAGTCAGCGCATCACGCGGAATTTAGCTCGTAATAAATAAGGCCCCGTTTGGGAGTGCGTTGCAACCGGCGTTTCCAAAAAAGTTGATTTTTTTTTTCATTTTAAATGAATATATTTTGGTGTTTTTATATCATTTTGATGTGCTGATGTCAAGAATGATTTTTAAAAAATAAAAAAAACATTATTTTGATGTATTTCGGCATAAAAAACACTTTAAAAAGCTACCACAATCGCACTCCCAAACAGACCCTAAGACACAACAAGTCAGTGTTTTGTTAGAAAGATGTGTGAACCGAAGCAAAATTTAACTTCTGTTGTCATTCTCCACTAAGCAAAATTCAACACTTTATCTTTCCCAAAAATCAAAACCCGTCATCTTGTAGTTTACTCCGTCATGGAAGCTGAAAAACTGTTCCTACTTTTTTCTCTTGTAGTGCTCCAGTTCTCATCTTGTACTTCCCAAGACTCCTTAAAAACGAACCAAACCATTAAAGAAGGTGACCTTCTTATCTCCGAAGGAAATAATTTTGCACTAGGATTTTTCAGTCCAGGTAGTTCTAGCAATAGATATCTTGGGATCTGGTACCATAAAGTGCCAGAGAAAACTGTGGTGTGGGTTGCAAACAGAAACGATCCAATCATTGGTTCTTCTGGATTTCTCTTTATAAACCAATATGGAAACCTCGTTCTCTATGGTAACGATGACCAGAAGCTCCCAGTGTGGTCTACAAATGTTTCAGCGGGAAGAAAATGATTCTTGTGAAGCTCAACTCTTGGATTCAGGAAATTTGATTATGGTAACGAAAAGAAGCAGAAGTATTATATGGCAAAGCTTCGATCATCCTACAAACACCCTGCTACCTGGAATGAAAATGGGGCTCGATCGAAAATTAGGAATTGATCGGTTCCTAACATCATGGAGATCAGATGATGACCCTGGGATTGGGGACTATTCATCTAGGATCAACCCAAATGGCTTACCACAATTCTTTTTCTCTAATGGTAAAAATCCAATAGCTAGAGATACCACTTGGCCATGGAGAAGTCAGATGGGCTTATACAAAAGCACTTTTGTAAATGATCAGGACGAAATATACTGGGTCTACACAGTTCCTGATGATTCTTATCTGCTAAGAATAATAGCGGATCATTCAGGACTTGTAAAGGCGTTAACATGGCGACCAAGTGATGGTCAGTGGAAGGATTACTGGAAGACCCCTCACTTTCAGTGCGACTATTATCGACATTGTGGTGCTTATAGCACGTGTGAATATGCCGATCCAAGTGAATTTGAATGTGCCTGTTTACCTGGGTTCGAGCCCAAGTACGCTGAGCAATGGTCTGCGAGAGATGGATCTGGTGGTTGTGTCAGGAAGCGCCTGCAGACGTCTTCGGTGTGCGATGATGGAGAAGGGTTTGTGAAGATAGAGAATTACTGTCTTCCGGATACTTCTAATGCAGCTTGGGTGGACAAGATTAAGAGTCGCGCAGACTGTGAGCTGGAATGCAAGAGGAATTGTTCATGCTCTGCATACTCAATCATTGGAATTCCCGGAAAAGGGGATGCTTGTTTGACATGGTACACGGAATTAGTAGACATTAGATATGAAAGGAGTGGAAGTGATGATCTTTATGTTCGTGTTGATGCATATGAGTTAGGTACCTCTTTTCATTACAAATTTCATACAATTTTCATTGCAAATTTTGATTTATAAGAGCTTTTCTATGTTTTTCCTCTGCTGTTCATCTTTATGCTTTTCACTCTCATGCAGCTAAAAATACAAGGGAGTCAAATGTTCCTCAGCTGGCAATTTTAGTACCATCAATTGCATCATTCTGTCTTCTCATTAGCCTATCTGCTTATTTGTGGCTCAAGAAGAGGGCAAAAAAAGGTACGACAAGACTCTCTAATTTGATATGCCTTCCCATGTCTTGTATTTATTCTGCTGTTTTTTTGTGGGAAGAAGTTCACTTTTTGCTTCATGATTGGAAAATAACTAGTTAATGAGGTAAACAGCAATTCTATTGAGTTGGAATATTTCAAGCTCAGCACCATAACGGCGGCCACTGACAACTTCTCTCCAGCAAACAAACTCGGCCAAGGTGGTTTTGGTTCGGTTTATAAGGTAGAGATTCTTATTGCATCTCAATACTACACATTCGTTTTTCTCTAATTTTAATAATTTTAATAACTAGCTTTCCCTTGTTACATGATCTTAGGGTCTGCTAGCTAATGGACAGGAGGTTGCAGTAAAAAGATTATCTAGAAGTTCAGGACAAGGAACAAAAGAGTTTAAAAATGAAGTTATGGTAATTGCAAAGCTTCAACACAGAAATCTTGTGAAACTTCTAGGTTATTGCATTCACAATGAAGAAAAAATGTTAATCTATGAACACTTGCCAAACAAAAGCTTAGACTTGTTTCTTTTCGGTAAGTCGTCTCTGGATTTATTGCCATGCTTTACACTAGTTGTCAGCTTATTGCTCGCTGAAAAGTAATTTTCGTAACAGATGAAACAAGAAGATTGGTATTGGATTGGCCGAAACGCTTTGGTATTATTTTTGGAATAGCTCGTGGGATTTTGTATCTTCACCAAGACTCCAGGTTGAGAATCATTCACAGGGATTTAAAATGTAGCAATATTCTATTGGATGCAGAGTTGAACCCAAAAATATCAGATTTTGGAATTGCAAAAATATTTGAAGGCAACCAAACTGAAGATAGGACAAGGAGAGTTGTAGGAACATAGTAAGTACCTTTGCAGAAAACAAAGACCGAGTGTCAAAGTACTATCACTGATTATCAGGAATGCTAAAACTTAAGATTCTTGTTTTTCTGCTGCAGTGGCTATATGTCGCCAGAATATGTTGTGTTTGGAAACTTTTCTGTAAAATCAGATGTTTTCAGTTTTGGGGTCATGCTGTTAGAGATTGTGAGTGGCAAGAAGAACAATAGATTTTATCAACAGAATCCTCCCTTGACCTTGATTGGACATGTGAGTTACAAGAGAGCCATTTGTGCGCATTGCTGAATTTCACAATTTTAAATGTTCTCTGCTCTACTATCTTGTAAGCTAATGATTTATATGAACATCACAGGTATGGGAATTATGGGGACAAGAAAAAGCATTGGAGATAGTTGATCCATCACTGAAGGAGTTGTATCATCCGCGTGAAGCCTTGAAATGTATACGAATTGGTCTACTGTGCGTGGAAGAAGATCCCATGAACAGACCATCCATGTTGGCAGTTGTTTTTATGTTGAGTAGTGAAACAGATATTCCTTCTCCTAAACAACCTGCATTCCTGTTTAGAGAACCTCATAATAATCCTGATATAGCATTAGCCGTAGAAGATGGATCGTGTTCTGTAAATGAGGTGACAGTTACTGAAATTTCTAGTCGCTGAAGCTGTAAATAATTGCTAATACGACGTTCCATTAGATTTGTAATGAACAACCCAATTCTTTGTAAGGTTAAACGACAATTATTTCTGATGAAGCTTTGGAGATAGTTGATTTTTTTGTACTTTTGATTTGAACAGTAACTATTTAGAACAGCTACTATTGAAATTAAAAATATGGAAAAACAATAAATCCTGAAGAACCCAAAAATCAAAAATATTGGAATGAATCACACTCAGTTTATTCAATTGAAGCTTGTCTATTTATAGGTTTACAAGAACTAGAAATTGAAATAAACTAGAACTCTCAATAGACTAGGAGAGGTTATGAATAGATTTTTTTGCTGAAACGATATAAAAAAAACCCTCAGACAACTTTCATGTTTTTAAGAAGGGAAACAAACTCATATAATGCATCCTCCTAATATGATGTGAAACACAAATATGATTGTTTGCCGCAGGGACACCTGAAATGAATGATGAAGCATTCCCCAGTTTTCTCCACACAGACAGATTCTCCAGTCTTTCATTGAATCACTCTGCATCAAACAGATACTAAATTACATTAGAACACTCTCCAATTTAACTCAAAATGTCGAATAATCTGAAAGAATCATCAACTTGATACAAAACATTAGATTGGCTGAATGATCATGAATAAAGGTTAATTATCGTGTACCATGTTTTCATTTCTGTTAGGTAGCTAAAAGAAATAAAAAAAATAAGAAAAAAGTCGTGCGTCCTTGTTAGTAGCTGTCATTCTCCACTAATGTCAATGGCATGTGGCATTGAACTTTCTTGACTATTGTACCTCCCAAAATTCTCATCCCTTTCCGGTCCAAAGTAGATTGGTTCTGTAGGGTCTGTTCCACATGTCAAAGCTTTTAAAAGTCTAATTTGTCAGCCTAGCTAGCTAATACAATAGTGAGCTTCCACCAGAACATTCACTTGTCCAAAAGCCAAGTTCTAGTTTGCGTGCGTCATCACAAATATTTTTGTTTATGAAAAATGTTTCATGATCGAGATAATTCCACATAAAAAGAATTAATTCTTGTTTATTCTTTTGTTAATTTTTTTAAATGTTTTTTTTCTCAGAATAATATACAAGAATATCCACGACATCGCGCGGGTAATATAGCTAGTAATAAATAAGACACAACAAGTCAGTGTTTTGTTAGAAAGATGTGTTAAGCGAAGCAAAATTTAACTTCTCTTGCCATTCTCCACTAAGCAAAATTCAACACTTGTCTTTCCCAAAAATCAAGACCCAGTTTACTCCGTCATGGAAGCTGAAAAACTGTTCCTACTTTTTTCTCTTGTTGTGCTCCAGTTCTCATCTTGTACTTCCCAAGACTCCTTAAACACCAACCAAACCATTAAAGAGGGTGACCTTCTTATCTCCAAAGGAAATAATTTCGCACTAGGATTTTTCAGTCCAGGTAGTTCTAGCAATAGATATCTTTATATTTTCATTGTATAAAGTGCCAGAGAAAACGGTGGTGTGGGTTGCAAACAGGAACGATCCAATCATTGGGTCTTCTGGATCTCTCTTTATAAACCAATATGGAAACCTCGTTCTCTATGGTAACGATGACCAACAGCTCCCAGTGTGGTCTACAAATGTTTCAGTGGAAGAAAATGATTCTTGTGCAGCTCAACTCTTGGATTCAGGAAATTTGATAATGGTCACGAAAAGAAGCAGAAGTATTATATGGCAAAGCTTCGATCATCCTACAAACACCCTGCTACCTGGAATGAAACTTCGGCTCGATCGAAAATTAGGTATTGATCAGTTCCTAACATCATGGAGATCAGATGATGACCCTGGGATTGGGGACTTTTCAGGTAGGATCAACCCAAATGGCTCACCACAACTCTTTTTCTATAATGATAAAAAGCTAATTGTTAGATCTACCCCTTGGCCATGGAGAAGTCCGATGGGCTTATACAAAAGCACTTTTGTAAATGATCCAGATGAAATATACTGGGTCTACACAGTTCCTGATGATTCTTATCTGCTAAGAATAATAGCGGATCATTCAGGACTTGTAAAGGCGTTAACATGGCGACAATGCTATGGTCAGTGGAAGGATTACTGGAAGACCCCTCTGTTTCAGTGCGACTATTATGGACATTGTGGTGCTTATAGTACGTGTGAACTTGCCAATCTAAATGAATTTGGATGTGCCTGTTTACCTGGGTTCGAGCCCAAGTACCCAGAGCAATGGTCTGCGAGAGATGGATCTGGTGGTTGTGTCAGGAAGCGCCTGCAGACGTCTTCGGTGTGCGATCATGGAGAAGGGTTTGTGAAGATAGAGAATTGCTGTCTTCCGGATACTTCTAATGCAGCTTGGGTGGACAAGATTAAGAGTCGCGCAGACTGTGAGCTGGAATGCAAGAGGAATTGTTCATGCTCTGCCTACTCAATCATTGAAATTCCCGGAAAAGGGGATGCTTGTTTGACATGGTACAAGGAATTAGTAGACATTAGATATGAAAGGAGTGGAAGTGATGATCTTTATGTTCGTGTTGATGCATATGAATTAGGTACCTTTTTTCATTACAATTTTCGTTCCAAATTTTTATTTATCAGAGCTTTTCTATGTTTTGCCACTGCTCTAGGCTCTAGTTACTACATGAAAGAAAGATATTGGTAGTTTTTCCTCTGCTGTTAATCTTTATTCTTTTCACTCTCATGCAGCTAAAAATACAAGGGAGTCAAATGTTTCTCATGAAAAACCGATGCTGGCAATTTTATTACCATCAATTGCATCATTCTGTCTTCTCATTAGCATTTCTGCTTATTTGTGGCTCAAGAAGAGGGCAAAAAAAGGTACGACAAGATTGGAAACTTGTATTTATTCTGCTTTTGTTGTGGGGAGAAGTTAACTTTTTGCTTCATGATTGGAAAAATAACCAGGTAATGAGCTGCAGGTAAACAGCAATTCTATTGAATTGGAATATTTCAAGCTCAGCACCATAACGGCGGCCACTGACAACTTCTCTCCAGCTAACAAACTCGGCCAAGGTGGTTTTGGCTCGGTTTATAAGGTAGAGATTCTTATTGCATCTAGCTAAAAACTAAATGGCCTCTCAATACTACACATTCGTTTTTATAATTTGAATAATTTTAATATCTAGCTTGCCCTTGTTATATGATCATAGGGTCTGCTAGGTAATGGACAGGAGGTTGCAGTAAAAAGATTATCTAGAACTTCAGGACAAGGAATAGAAGAGTTTAAAAATGAAGTTATGGTAATTGCAAAGCTTCAACACAGAAATCTTGTGAAACTTCTAGGTTATTGCATTCAGAATGAAGAACAAATGTTAATCTATGAATACTTGCCCAACAAAAGCTTGGACTCGTTTCTTTTTGGTATGTCTTTTTCTGTGTTTATTGCCATGCTTTACACTAGTTGTCAGCTTATTGCTGGCTGAAAAGTAATTTTTTTAACAGATGAAACAAGAAGATTGGTATTGGATTGGCCAAAACGCTTTGGTATTATTGTTGGAATAGCTCGTGGGATTTTGTATCTTCACCAAGACTCGAGGTTGAGAATCATTCACAGGGATTTAAAATGTAGCAATATTCTATTGGATGCAGAGATGAATGCAAAAATATCAGATTTCGGAATGGCAAAAATATTTGAGGGCAACCAAACTGAAGATAGGACAAGGAGAGTTGTAGGAACATAGTAAGTAGCTTTGCATAAAACAAAGACCGAGTGACAAAGTACTATCACTGATTATCAGGAATGCTAAAACTTAAGATTCTGTTTTTTTCTGCTGCAGTGGTTATATGTCGCCAGAATATGTTGTGTTTGGAAACTTTTCTGTAAAATCAGATGTTTTCAGTTTTGGGGTCATGCTGTTAGAGATTGTGAGTGGCAAGAAGAACAACATATTTTATCAACAGAATCCTCCTTTGACCTTGATTGGATATGTGAGTTACAAGAGAGCCATATCTGCTCATTGCTGAATTTCACAATTTTAAATGTTGTCTGCTCTAATATCTTGTAAGCTAATGATTTATATGAACAACACAGGTATGGGAATCATGGGGACAAGAAAAAGCGTTGGAGATAGTTGATCCATCACTGAAGGAGTTGTATCATCCGCGTGAAGCCTTGAAATGCATACGAATCGGTCTACTGTGCGTGGAAGAAGATCCCATGAACAGACCATCTATGTTGGCAGTTGTTTTTATGCTGAGTAGTGAAACAGAGATCCCTTTTCCAAAACAACCTGCATTCCTGTTTAGAGAATCTCATAATAATCCTGATATAGCATTAGCCGTAGAAGATGGACTGTGTTCTGTAAATCAGGTAACAATTAGTGAAATTGGTATTCGCTGAAGCTGCACTGTCTGGATAATTTCTGACCAAGCGTAGGAGATAGTTGATTCATCACTGGAGGAGATAGCTTTGGAGTAATGCATACAATTCATCACTGGAGGAGATAGCTTTGGAGTAATGCATACAAGGCGGTCTCTTGTTCTTATGTAAATATTGAAACAACAATTCCTTCTCCTAAACAACCTGCATTACTTTTGATGCAGGAGCTAGAACTATACTAGCTTTCATATAATTAGAATTTTTCTTTTAATATTTTATTTTTATAATACTTATGATGGTAGTTTGGATGGCTATGATTTGTTGTTTTCAAGGGCTCGTTTTCCATCCAAGTATCTTTATTGGTACCGATTTCAATGATGGGAAAACGTTAGTGAATGCCTTTGATAAAATTCCCAACCTGATTCTAAACAGATCATGTTTTCTCCACTGCTAAAATTCCCAACCTGATTCTAAACAACTGATTCATTCTGCCTATCATATCATCCATTTGATCTCCTCCATTTCCTCTTGCTTTGCTTTTCACAGTCTGAACGACTCATACTTGTGTCCACCCAAACTGCTACTGAAGAATCAGGAAGTCGAACTTTTTCTACCTTCACAATCGCTTATCCAGGACTGAACGCTTAGGAATATTCTAGCCCCTTACTGACACAACCACCAGATCCATCTCTCAGAAACCAGTTCCTTGCATCCTAGAGTTCATACCCTGGCAAAACAAGCACCACGTTTTCTATACCATATGTGGTCACTTGCATGCGATGTTACAACACCTGTTTTCCTTCCACAGCCCCCACACCTGTGTGATTCATAGCATTAAGCATACAGGAGGAGATCAAAATTTAACTCCAGGTATAGTTTTAAGAGTTTCTTACTAGTCCAATCAAGGTCTGGGCAGGATTTTGAGGATTAAATTCGTTGTTGCTTCCCACTCACGATCTCCAGTAACATGACTCCAAAACTAAGCACATCTGATTTCAAGGAGAATTTTCCAAACACTGCATACTCAGGTGACATATGTTGGAAAAATTCCTGAGGCACGAACAGTTACTGTTCAAATCAGCAACTGTTCTTGCCTTAGTTGCCCAGAAAAACAGACACTATTCAAATCAAAGAACTTCCTGCCCTGTTTTGCAGAAACTTGAGAACCAAGGCAACCAAGAAATAAACACTTTTCTATGGAATTTTTAGAGCAGAATGACTTAAGGTTACTGCCATCCCTTAGCTTTATTTATAGCAAAAACAAACCTTACATGAATAAGGATTCTATGTTGAAAATTGAAGATTGTTTCCAAGACTACTTTAGTGTTAGGATTAGACTAAATCTCTATTAGTAGTTTTTCTTTATCTTGAATAAGATCATGTTGATCAATTTAAATTCAGTATTTCAGTTTCAGTATAAGTCTTAGTCTTTTAGTTTCAATTAGATTATATATCAAGGAAGTGTAATAGCAAGAGTTCTATTTTGATTGCAACACTTCAATTTTGCTATAAATAAAGGAGAGGGATAGCAGTAACCTCACTTCCAATTCTGCTCATTCCTCTGTTCTTTGTGTTCTTGCTGTGTTCTTCATTCGGCCAGTTTTCCAGAATTGAATTCAAACAGTAATTGTTTGAATTCAATAGAACAGGAGCTTTTGTTGACTTCTGTTGACTTTTGAATCTTTTGTTTTTCCAACATTCTAGTCTATTACAAATTCTTAGCTAAATAGGAAATTGAAAACTCTTAGTCTAACTAGGAAATAACTACCGTACTTGATCAGAACACTTTGATCTTTATTGAAACATAAATAAAAACTACTAATGATAATCTTCAATCCAGTTGCAGTTTTGGAATCAAAGTCTTCAATCTTCAACAACATATAGCCACTGCACAAGAAAAATGTAAAAGATTGTCAGTTAATGTTATCATTCATGATGAAAATCCATGCTTGGTATTCTAAAAACCTATTTCTCTGGGTCACTTGCATGCCATGCTACCAGCTTCAAAAACCCTGAATGATCCCACCATTATTCTTAGGATAATGGAATCATCAACAGGTGTAAAGACTGTTGAAATTCTATGATCTAAACAGTAAGTGTTCTAAACATTTACTGTTTAGATCGAAATCTGGAAATTGAAGAACAGAAAAAAATCAACCTGAAGCACAACACTATAATTTGCTGAAATTTTGCACTTAACCTTTATTGAATAAGAAAGCTCCTTATATAAGGATTACAAGGACATGAAATTGAAATAAACTAGGACTCTCTACACATGAGAGATTATTGCTTAACAGATTTACACAAAACCTGTTAAGAATAGTAAAATACTGAAACTACGTAAGCTACTGAAACTAAAACACAAACTCTGCCTAATCTTCTTATCTTCAAAGCTAATCTCATTAAAATCTAACAAAGACAAAGTATATTTAATCTTTAATATTTTCGAATTTTTCCTTGTATAATTGCCTCTGGCCTCTCCATAGCCATGAGGATGTTCACCAGTAAGGTCTATGAAGCTTGCAGAGAGAATCGTGGTCAGCTACTGGGATAAATGAGTAGTCCTCAGTTCCCTGGTCATCAGCTGATCTCCATGACGTCCAGGAACAGCTCCTGACTGTTAGAGTGTAGAAGAATATTCTAGAATAGTGTAATGTGTATAAATAGAGAAGTGCACACACAACAAATGTATGCAAAACAGAATTCAATACAATACAATTTTAAATTTCAGTTTCCCTCTCTTTTCTCTCTTCTCCCTCTTCCCTTCTCTAAACTAATTCTTCTTTCAATTCTGCAAACTCTCTCAATCCTAACATGGTATCAGAGCTACTATGCTAGCGCATTGATCCAAGCTTCTGCAATCTGATCCTTCAATGGATCGATCAAAAAAAAAAAAAAACCTACTGTTGAAGAAAACACATCGTTCAAGTTCTTCTTTATGATCTTTTGCAGCTTCTTCAATTCGTGTTGTTGTTATGGCAACATCTAGCATCTTCCATGCCAAATCAAGTCTCTGCGCAACAAATTACTTCTAATTTTGCACAACAGCAGTGAAGCTCAAACAGAGCAGCAGCAGAGCGAAGAAAAAAAAAATGAAGCTCAAACAGAGCAGAAGCAGAGTGAGAATTACCGTGATCGTGAAGAGGCAGCGAAGTAAGCATCCTGACTCACCGTTTCAATTCTTCAGATTTCCTGCAGTGTTTCTCTCTTGTTTTTTCTTCGAGACCTTGATAGAGAGGCCTCTCGGGTTCCTTTCTCTGCTGCTTCAGTTTCAATTGGTTCCTCTTTGTCATTTTCATTGTTATCCAAGCCTGGAAAAAAAAATTGAAGCTGAAACAGAGCAGCGAAGCATGCCTCTGTCTCCAGCCACCACCACCGCAGATGTCATCTCCACCGAGAGCCACCTCTGCCAGGCTCGACTGATTCTAGAGTACCAGGACCTCTTCGATCACTCCAATCTCTCTCTCGTGCACCTCCAAACCCTAACTACTGAACTCAAGTTGCTTCGTCGAGAAAATGCAGATCTCAAAGTCGCAAATAGTGAGCTTGTCAAGCTTGTTAGTCTTGCTTTTCAAGCCTCCGTGATGCAGCATCAGCAATGTTCTTTGGGAAACAATCGTGCTGTTGCATTTGAGAGGAGGAATAATGCTAATAATGTGGGGACAGAGAGAGTGAAGTTGCCGAAGAGTATTTCCATCAGGTTGCAGGGATAAAGTCGTACCTAAGCAAGGTGAATCAAGCGATTTCTGGTAATGTGAGAACCAATGGAGGCGGTCGTCGTAGTGCCAGCAGTAGTCATCAACTCGGTCTTGTGTGGCGAGTCCACTCGATCAACTCGCTTCTGAATCATGTATGCAGATGAAGCAGCGAATTTCAGAAGAGGAAATAGTTGTTGGATTGGCTGCGGGGCTGCGGCGTGGCTGAGTGAGAAATAAGAAGAGACCTAGGTTTTGTGTTTTGCAGGTTTTGTATGTTTTGTTTGTATTGCTCTGCCGTTTTGTGTGTCAATTTCCACCGTTTTGCAAAAAAAAAAATCGAAAAAAAAAAAACAAATCGAAAAAAAAAAATCGAAAAAAAAGAAGAAGAAGAATAAGAATTAACAAAAACAATATTTCATATTATGATGGTGAAGACCAAGTCAAACCCAAGGGAATTTTTTACTTAATTTTCCTACAAGATACTAACTCCAAAAGGTTAGGGTTTTTTTAATCAAAATTGAAGAAACAAAATTCCCTTACACTGTGTTGATATAGATATTGTTTCCATTTTTTATGTTGTTTTTTTATGTGAAGACCAAGTCAAAGACTACATTTTTTTATGCTGTTTTGACCTCACACAAGCTAATAACTTAGCCACCATTTTCCCTCACTGTGCTGATATAGATATTGTTTCTATTCCAGCATCAATGGAGTGAAACTCTAGGCTTTTTAGTTTTTAATCAACAACCAGAAAAGCTAGTGCCTAATCTGACATCTGATGGAACATCAGAAGGGTTCTTTTAAACAACAAGAGATCCAGGGGACTAAAGAGACAAAAGTTTTGACTACTATAACCAACGATAGGACAAGAACAAGATAGTTAGGTCAATTTGAACTGATTAGAATGTTTCTGGAGGTGGCCATAAAGTTTGGGATAGATTTTTTACTGGACTCTTACTGTGACAGAGAAGATTTGAAGCTGAATTGGGCATACTAACAGATGAACACTTTCCCAATTGTAAGATTACAGGTTCTCCAAAACTATGTTCTGTTTATTTGGCCCACATAATTTTTACTTCCTGCTTTGTTTCACATTATGCCATCTTGGTAAGTCCTTCATGTAATAATCCAAAAAGTTTGAACAATTTCATGAAATCTCTTCATTGCCAAAGTTTTAGGAATTGGAAAGCTGTATCAGTGTTTAAAATAAAGGTACATATGCTCTACAGCTATTTTAACAGTAACCTGTGACAAAATCAACAAGTTTTCCGGGCAAGTTAGCTTGTAAATAATCTAATAACAAACGTTGCTTTCAAAATTCAAATTCTTGACTGATCGTTAGCAGCCACTCAAGACTACTATTTAAACAAATGTGTCATCTGTACCCCTATGACAAGGAAATTTCATATAAAAAAATTCCTCCGACAACTTTCATGTTCTTAAGAAATGCATCCTCCTAATATTTGTAAACCCTATTATGATGTGGAGCCCATATCAGAAAAGTTTTCGACACCCGCAAGACTCGAGCGTGAGATAAATTCCAGAATTGTCATAATGTAAGATCAAAATTTCTTAGGCTAAATCATATTTCAATGAAAGCTATTTAAAGTTGACTGTGCATACATGCATTTTTTTTATTAAAGCATGCAAGCCTTTTCTGCTGAAAATAAATAAATAACTATGTTGCAAATCATATCAATTTTTTTAACATAAGAGTTTTTCAAAGATTTATTAATATAGTTTTTTAATAAAAAAATATTTAATTATGAACTCAAGATATTAAATATATTGGACAATTGTTTTTAAAAATATTGATATAACGGCATATTAGATTATATTTTGTAAAATATTAAGCAGTATATTAGATCGATTTTAATTAACCTATCAAATCTATAACCTGAGTAATGAAAACGTGATAAACCTATATAAAATATATCAAAAAAAAATTATGAAGGTCGATTCCTAATCAACCCAATATTAAATAACAACATAGAAAAAAAGACAAAAAAACCTAATTTCTAATCAAACAAATAATAAATAACAAAATAGAATAAAAAATGAAAAAGGACAAAACAACTATTAGAGCTAATCCGAGTTAACTTGTCAAACCTAGAACCAGGTCATGATATCAAGATAACTTCATAGAAAAATAATAATAAAAATTTGAAGCTCCAATTTTTTTAAAATTTATTTTTTAAGTTTGAAATCTAGAAAAAAAATCCATGAGATTGAGATAACTCCCCATAAAAAAAATTAAAAACAAATTACGAAACCTAGTTTCCATACAATCTAATATTAAATAATAAAATTAATAAAAAATAATTAAGTTGTTAGAGGGTGAAAAAAACATTAAAATAAAAAATGATATAAAACAATGAATCGAGTTAACTCAACCAAACTCATGATCTACATTATGAGATCAAGATAATTCTATATAAAGCAAATAAAATCAACTCGAGTTAAATTATCAAATTTATGATCTAGGTAATGAGATCAAGATTGACCCATAAAAAAAAAATAATGATCACGGAATTCAATTTTCAATTAACTCAATGTTAGAGGATGAAATTGAAAAAAATCAATAAAAACTTAACTGAGTCAACCCAAGTTAACATGTTAAACCTGTAAATTATATCATGATATCATAATTTATTTTAGTTTGATATAAGAGTAATATATAAACTAAAAAATTGAAAAATAAATATCAAGCATAAATTCTAAAATAATCTAATATTAAATAATAAAATAAAATAGAAAAATAAAAATAACACTTTTTTTATGCGTGGGTAATATAATAATTAAGACACAACAGTCAGTGTTTTGTTAAAAAGATCTATTAAGCGAAGTAGATTCCAAAATAACTTCTTCCAATAACTTCTCTTGCCATTCTCCACTCATCTATTCCAAAACTCAAGACCCAGTACTCCGTCATGGAGGCTGAAAAACTGTTCCTGCTTTTTTCTCTTGTAGTGCTCCAATTCTCATCTTGTACTTCCCAAGACTCCTTAAAAATGAAGCAAACCATTAAAGAAGGTGACCTTCTTATCTCTGAAGGAAATAATTTCGCACTAGGATTTTTCAGTCCAGGTAGTTCTAGCAATAGATATCTTGGAATCTGGTACCATAAAGTGCCAGAGAAAACTGTGGTGTGGGTTGCAAACAGGAACGATCCAATCATTGGTTCTTCAGGATTTGTCTTTATAAACCACTATGGAAACCTCGTTCTCTGTGTTAATGATGACCAAAAAGCTCCAAGTGTGGTCTACAAATGTTTCAGTGGAAGAAAATGATTCCTGTGAAGCTCAACTCTTGGATTCAGGAAATTTGATAATGGTCACGAAAAGAAGCAGGAGTATTGTATGGCAAAGCTTCGATTATCCTACAAACACCCAGCTACCTGGAATGAAACTGGGGGCTCGATCGAAAATTAGGAATTGATCGGTTCCTAACATCATGGAGATCAGCTGATGACCCTGGGATTGGGGACTTTTCAGTTAGGATCAACCCAAAGGGCTCACCACAATTCTTTATCTATAATGGTACAAAGCCAATTGCTAGATCTCTCCCTTGGCCATGGAGAAGTCAGATGGGCATATACGAAAGAACTTTTGTAAATGATCAGGACGAATTGTACTTGCTCTACACAGTTCCTGATGATTCTTATAACTTAAGAGTAATAGCGGATCATTCAGGACATGTAAAGGCGTTAACATGGCGACAAAGTGATGGTCAGTGGAAGGATTACTGGAAGAACCCTCAGTTTCAGTGCGACTATTATGGACTCTGTGGTGCTTATAGTTCGTGTGAACTTGCCGATCCAAGTGAATTTGTATGTGCCTGTTTACCTGGGTTCGAGCCCAAGTACCCAGAGCAATGGTCTGCGAGAGATGGATCTGGTGGTTGTGTCAGGAAGCGCCTGCAGACGTCTTCTGTGTGCGATCATGGAGAAGGGTTTATGAAGATAGAGAATTGCTTTCTTCCGGATACTTCGAATGCAGCTTGGGTGGACAAGATTAAGAGTCGCGCAGACTGTGAGCTAGAATGCAAGAGGAATTGTTCATGCTCTGCATACTCAATCATTGGAATTCCCGGAAAAGGGGATGCTTGTTTGACATGGTACATGGAATTAGTAGACATTAGATATGGAAGGAGTACAAGTCATGATCTTTATGTTCGTGTTGATGCATATGAATTAGGTACCTTTTCTCATTACAAATTTCATACAATTTTCATTGCAAATTTGATTTATAAGAGCTTTTCTATGTTTTGCCACTGCTCTAGGCTGTAGTTACTACATGAAAGAAAGATATTGGTAGATTTTCCTCTGCTGTTAATCTTTATTCTTTTCACTCTCATTCAGCTAAAAATACAAGGGAGACAGATGTTTCTCATGAAAAACCGATGCTGGCAATTTTAGTACCATCAATTGCATCATTCTGTCTTCTCATTAGCCTATCTGCTTATTTGTGGCTCAAGAAGAGGGCAAAAAAAGGTACGACAAGACACTCCAATCTCTATTTGATGCAACAGGGTTGGATTTGTAGTTATTCTGCTTGTGTTGTGGGGAGAAGTTAACTTTTTGATTGGAAAATAACCAGGTAATGTGCAGCAGGTAAACAGCAATTCTATTGAATTGGAATATTTCAAGCTCAGCATCATCGCGGCGGCCACCAACAACTTCTCTCCAGCTAACAAACTCGGCCAAGGTGGTTTTGGCTCGGTTTATAAGGTAGACATTCTTATTACATCTCAACACTACACATTCCTTTTACTATAATTTGAATAATTTTAATATCTAACTTGCCCTTGTTATATGATCTTAGGGTCTGCTAGCTAATGGACAGGAGGTTGCCGTAAAGAGATTATCTAGAAGTTCAGGACAAGGAACAGAAGAATTTAAAAATGAAGTTATGGTAATTGCAAAGCTTCAACACAGAAATCTTGTGAAACTTCTAGGTTGTTGCATTCAGAATGAGGAAGAAATGTTAATTTATGAATACTTGCCCAACAAAAGCTTGGACTCGTTTCTTTTTGGTAAGTCTTTTACTGTGTTTATTGCCTTACTTTACACTAGTTGTCAAGTTATAGCTGGCTGAAGAGTAATTTTCTTAACAGATGAAACAAGAAGATTGGTATTGGATTGGCGAAAACGCTTTGATATTATTGTTGGAATAGCTCGTGGGATTTTATATCTTCACCAAGACTCCAGGTTGAGAATCATTCACAGGGATTTAAAATGTAGCAATATTCTATTGGATGAAGAGATGAATCCAAAAATATCAGATTTCGGAATGGCAAAAATATTTGAAGGCAACCAAACTGAAGATAGGACAAGGAGAGTTGTAGGAACATAGTAAGTACCTATGCATAAATCAAAGACCGAGTGACAAAGTACTATCACTGATTATCAGGAATACGAAAACTTAAGATTCTTGTTTTTCTTCTGCAGTGGCTATATGTCGCCAGAATATGTTGTGTTTGGAAACTTTTCTGTAAAATCAGATGTTTTCAGTTTTGGGGTCATGCTGTTAGAGATTGTGAGTGGCAGGAAGAACAATAGATTTTATCAACAGAATCCTCCCTTGACTTTGATTGGATATGTGAGTTATATGGAGCTTTTTGTGCTTTTAGCTGAATTTTAAAGATTGTCTGCTCTCATTTCTTGTATGCTAATGATTTATATGAACAACACAGGTGTGGGAATTATGGAGACAAGACAAAGCATTGGAGATAGTGGATCCATCAATGAATGAGTTATATAGTCCGCGTGAAGCTTTGAAATTCATACGGATTGGTCTCCTGTGCGTGCAAGAAGATGCCATGGACAGACCATCTATGTTGGCCGTTGTTTTTATGTTGAGCAGTGAAACAGAGATTCCTTCTCCAAAACAACCTGCATTCCTCTTTAGAGAACCTGACAATAAACCTGATATAGCATTAGACGTAGAAGATGGATCGTTTTCTGTAAATGAGGTGACAATTACTGAAATTTCTAGTCGCTGAAGCTGTATATAATTACTAATACGACATTCCGTTAGATTTGTAATGAACAACCCAATTCGGTGAAAAGTTAATAACTATTAGATATCTTAAGTGGGAAGAGGAGTGCAGGCTTCATGAGTAGACATGTAAGTTGAATCTGTAAGTATTCCTGCAGTTTTACTGTTCTTAGAATATAGCATCTTTCGTACAAATTTCTTGGAGACATTCGCAAGGAATGGGAGTTATGGAGAGAGATGATGATAGGACCGTAGAGATAGTTGAGTCATTCATGGTTGATTCATGTTAAGTTCATGAAGTACTGAGATGCATTCATGTTAGCTTCTTGTGTGTGCAATGAGAAGGCCACCTATATCATCTGTTCTGTTCTGTTTGTGTCCAACAATGAAACATCACTTCCTTCTCCACACAACCAATATTTGCTTAAAAATCAGGAAATCTCTGATGTTTTCACATTTATACATGTAATAAAAGGAAGAAACTCAAAAACTATATAGCTTTAATTTCTTGCGATTCCTGCATGAAGGGAGTCAAACTCCAGGTGGGATACTTCTTTCATAACATGGGGTCCAAGGGACTAAATAGACAAAAGGTCTAGCCAATAAGAACAATATACTCAAGTCTATGCTTCTTTCATAACAGCTGTAAATTTCACTTGACGAATTGCAGTGGAACTTCCTCTATGATTGATGATCAAGCTGTATGGAACACGTTGGCATGCCCTACATTTGTAAGGTGATTTTTGCATCTTTCTCTAGCGAGAGATTTCTATGCTCAGCAGAAATATCCAAGAGCATTAAATGTGATCTCTTTTTCTCTCAACAATATTATCACCACAAGAGGCTCAAATCCATCAAGTTTCAAAGTCATAATGGATTCTAAAATAACTTTACCATCATGCTCCTGCTTCTAATATTCAATACTAGTCACCATCTATAGCAATCGACACCATAACTCAAACCCAATTTGTATCTGGTAGTGAAAATTAATTTCTTGTGTCATCCAATGGAAACTTCAAACTAGGCTTCTTCAGTCCTGTTGGAATATAATTCAATAAAGTCTCCCAGCAAAACTGTAGTTTGGGTTGCCAACAGAGAAACTCCACTCAAGAACTCTACTGGATTTTTCAAGATTCCTGATGATGGAAACCTTGCTGTCTTTGATGGCAATGAGAGCACTCCTATTTGGTCCACTAATGTTTCCATGACAGCTACTAACTCATTAGCCAAGCTCTTACCTTCAGGGAATCTGGTTTTGGTTGTTCCGAACAAATAAAGCAACACAGAATCTGTCATTTGGCAAAGCTTTGATTAGCCTTCTGACACAATCCTGCCTGGAATGAAATTGGGGTTGAACAAGAGAAATGTACCGAATTTGGTCCTAACTTCATGGAAATGAACTGAGGATCCAGCTCCTGGGGATTTCTTCATTATAATGATTATTCCAAAGAGATCGATCTATTCATTTATTCCTTTGAGAACAATCAGAATGAAAGCTCTGTTTCTTTCGGTGCAAATGGCACTGTTCCTTCAATTCCTGTGCTAGAACCCAGGAACAGTGCAACTGCTAATCTGGTGGGAAAGAGGAAACAGTAGAAAAACATGGAGAAGAATTTGGGTGGCACCAGAGGAACTGTGTGATGGGGGGTATGCTAGGTGTGGCCCATCAACTATCTTCAATACACAAGATGCTGTGCAGTGCATCCTCATGATTTAAGGCACTGAATCCTCATGATTGGTACATGTACTGTGAAGAGGAGAGAAAGGACAGATGTGGCAAAGGCAAAGGTGAAGGCTTTTTGAAAAAAAAACTAATTTCTAATCAACCAATTATTAAATAACAAAATAGAAAAAACATAATTGAAAAAGAACAAAAATCTATTGGAGTTAATTTGTGTTAGCTTGTCAAACTTACAACCAGGTTATGATAACAAGGCAACTCTATAGTTTATTGCTCCATTTTTTTTTTTAAATCAATTGAAGTTTGAAATCGAGATTGAGATAATTCCACATAAAAAAAATTAAAAACAAATTAAGAAACCTAGTTTCCAAACAATCTAATATTGAATGATAAAATTTTAAAAAATAAAAAAATAAAATAATTAAGTTGTTAGAGAATGAATAAAAAACATTAAAAAAAGATATAAAACAATAAATCTAATTAACTCAACCAAATTAATGATGTACATTATAAGATCAAGATAATTCCATATAAAATAAATAAAAATAACCTAAGTTTATTATCAAATCTGTGATTCAAGTAAAAATAAAAAAATAAAATGCATTATTGAAGGAAAAAAACTAAAAATAACTCTATTTTTATATGTGGAGATATTATCTTATCAGCTATCAGAGATCAAGCCTGCACTGTTCTGTTCATCCACACTAACAGAGCAGCTTTGATCCCAAGTTACATTGCATTGCATTTTCGCATGTATTATATTGGAGCTGCACACTGCCCAAAGCTGCCCAAGATAGATGCTTGCTCGTTGCCCGTCGAAGAAAATTTTCCTTTAGAAGATTTTTTGCTTTTTTTAATTGAAAGCTAAAGAAAAAAAAAAAGGCACCTGCCAATATGGATGTCTACCCATTGCCCGTCCAAGAAAATTTGCCTTCAGAAGACTTTTTACTAAAGCTAAATTTTAATAATAATAAAAATATTATTTTTAAATAAAAGATATTTTTTAAAATAACCATTACTAACCAAGTGCACTGATTGCATTAAGGCTGTGTTTGTTTCCTGGAATTCACTTTTCGGGAAACCACTTTCCAAACTTTCCTGTGTTTATTTACCTTCCAGAAAGTAGGTCAACGGAAAACACTTTTCAGTCAAAGAAAAATTTGGCTTGATTTTCAGGAAAGTGTTTTCCGGAAAATTTGGGCGGAAAACACTTTCCGAAAGTTGTGAAAAATTTAGCAATGTCATTATTTGCTGATTATATCAAATTTGATCATCAAACTTTTAATTGCTATATAATTTGTTTTGAATATTTATTTTTCAATTCCATCTCTTAAAATTTAATTTTTATATTAATTTTGGTTCTTATTTTTATAATTGTTATTTGCTTTTTTCTTATCATTTTTTATTGAAATTTTTTATCTATAAAATTTGGTCCTCATTTTTTTATTGTTACTTATTTTATTTGAAATAATTTATGAAATGTTAATTATTATTATTTTAATTAATTCACCTTTCATTTTTTTTTTAAATTTTTAGATTTGATCTCTATTATTTTGATTATTATTTATTTTATTTGAGATAATTTATGAAATTATATATTTTTTTTTCAATTTCATTCTCATTCAACTTTTTAATTTGTAAGATTTGTTCCTCATTATTTTAATAAACTTTAAAAAAAAATTAATTTATTAATAAATTATGTTCCAGTTTATTTCCCATAACACAAACAAACACTGGAAAGTGTTTTCCAGTTCATTTTCCATAACACTGCCAAACATCGGAATTCACTTTCCAGGAATTCACTTTCCCCGAAATTCACTTTTCAAAAGGAAACCACTTTCCAGCAAACAAACGGGGCCTAAGTTCAAATGTAGTAAATCACAGCCCTTTCCTTCTTTACACCTCTTGAAAGATGAAGTTAGTTGAGATATTTTCTTCCCTCTCCATCCACGTACACAAAAAGCAGCCTTTTACTTACATAAACAGGCGATCCTTTGATTTATTTTAATTTTATCTTTTCATATAAATTTATTATAAATTCTTAATATTTTTGGTATCAAAATTTACTTTTTTTCAATTTTATCTTTCCATGCAAAACGGTTTTGCCTGCAGGGGTATCACGGTCCTTACACATTGTCCATAAACAGTACACGAGTTGGGTAACTACCATTCTGCACCCATAAACAACAAAACTGCTAATTTGGCATCAAAGATGAAGCCGTAATTTCCACTATTTCAAATTATTTTTTATCCCGGAATGAACAGTATCTTCAGTGTGTTAATACTTATATGCCTCCATATAAGACAAAAACCATGAATTGTCTGTAGGGGTGATTAACCATTTTTAAAAAAATATTTTCGACTGATTGCAGCAGGCATGTCTAGAGGACGTGCTACAGATTTTCGGGCTCACGCCCCATTTATGCGGCGCGTGAAGTTTACTAAGACAGTGAAAAATTACCTTCTGGCGTGTCACTAGATGCGCCTCCTGTCCTTCACCGTATAGTGGAGCGCGTTACATGTAACGGTGGCTGAAAAAGCTCCAGTTGGCCGTTGAACATTTGTTCTCTCTTTTCTCTCTCCTTCTGGTGAAAGTACTCAGGAGTCCCCGATGTTGTGGAAGTATTTATTTTAGTCCCATATCTTTTGATTGTGCTTTATGTTCCTGATTTCTAGTTTAGAAGTTTTGATTTGTTTCAATTTTGCCCTTCAATGGAAATTAATTATATATTGTATTTTCATTTCAGTCCCCAGTCTTTTAATTTCCAGATTGGATTGAAATCCCTAATATATTAGGTATCAAAATTCTGATTTGTTCCAATTTTACCCTTCAATAGCAATTGACTATAAATTTAAGTTTCATTTCGGTCCTCAAGCTTTTAATTTCCAATTTGGTTTGAAATTCTTTAATTTTTTCGGTATCAACGTTTAGATTTGTTTCAATTGTGTACATTAAATTAAAGTTCATATACATTTGTTTTTTATTTCGGCCTTTATACTTTTAATCTTTGATTTTATTTTAATTCCTTTATTTTTACATATATAGTTTTGAAATAGTTATTATTTTTGTCTATGGTTATATATACATTCTCTTGGTTTTTGTTCTTAATTTTTATGATTTCCTCTGTTATTTTTTTAAAAAATTAATATTTAAATTTTAATTTGTTTTATGATATTTACTATTTTTTTTCCCTTTTAAAATTTTTCTATTATTTATTCTTTAAGAAAAATAATATTTTAAAATGTAATAAATTTTATTCTCATTTGTTTTGTTTTTATTATTGCTTTTCTTTTTTTAATATTTGTAGTTGTGAAAATTTCTAATTATTATAGGTAAGGCATTAAAAATAATAAGAATGATTATTTGTAAGTTTTTTCTTATATAAATATATGAGGCTAATTATATATTTTTATATTTGTTTAATATTAACTCCTTAATATATATATATATATATATATATATATATATATATATATATATATATATATATATGACCTATTTGTTTTCTTAAAGAATTTTTTTTTTACTATTAGTGTTCTAAAATACTTTAATATAATAATATGAGAAATAAATCTTATAAAATAAAAAAAAAAATTCTTTTTTTAATAAACAAAAATATGGTGTCATCGATAATATGACCAATAATAATTTTAATATTAATTATAAATATAATATTTATAATGACAGCTATAAGAATTGTGACAAATATTCATTGGTCAATATTTTTTTTCAAATAAATTTTGCGCTTTTTTTTTTTATATATGATATTTCAACTCTCATATCACTTTAAAAAAAAATCGCACGTTGACAAGACATGTAGAAAATATATGTCAAATTATCTACAATAATAAAATAAAAAATACCTTGCGTTTCGCCACAGCCAACACTAAATTTTGTAACATGTAATAAAATTGTCTATGATCCTAATTTTTTTTAAATGCTATAAATCTGAGTTAAATAATTAACTTAAAATTTTGAAATAACAATTATAACACGTATAAAAACAATTAGTTTTCTATATAGAAAAAAATTATCATTTTTAATAGATTTTATCTAAAAGGTTTTAGCAATACAACTTTTAATTAATTTTAGACAGAAAAAAAACATTTCGAATAAATTTTATCAAATTATAATTTAACTAATTAAATATTAAATTAACCAAGTACAATACATAAAAAATTAATCAGTTTTATACATAAAAAAAAAAAAAAGTTGGCAAGTTAGCTCGTCGTCATAATACAGACACAACAAGTCAGCGCATCACGCGGGAAGTTAACTCGTAATAAATAAGACACAACAAGTCAGTGTTTAGTTAGAAAGATGTGTTAAGCGAAGCAAAATTTAACTTCCGTTGCCATTCTCCACTAAGCAAAATTCAACACTTTATCTTTCCCAAAAATCAAAACCCGTCATCTTGTAGTTTACTCCGTCATGGAAGCTGAAAAACTGTTCCTAATTTTTTCTCTTGTAGTGCTCCAGTTCTCATCTTGTACTTCCCAAGACTCCTTAAAAACGAACCAAACCAGTAAAGAAGGTGACCTTCTTATCTCCGAAGGAAATAATTTTGCACTAGGATTTTTCAGTCCAGGTAGTTCTAGCAATAGATATCTTGGAATCTGGTACCATAAAGTGCCAGAGAAAACTGTGGTGTGGGTTGCAAACAGGAACGATCCAATCATTGGTTCTTCTGGATCTCTCTTTATAAACCAATATGGAAACCTCGTTCTCTATGGTAACGATGACCAAAAGCTCCCAGTGTGGTCTACAAATGTTTCAGTGGAAGAAAATGATTCTTGTGAAGCTCAACTCTTGGATTCAGGAAATTTGATAATGGTCACGAAAAGAAGCAGAAGTATTATATGGCAAAGCTTCGATCATCCTACAAACACCCTGCTACCTGGAATGAAAATGGGGCTCGATCGAAAATTAGGAATTGATCGGTTCCTAACATCATGGAGATCAGATGATGACCCTGGGATTGGGGACTTTTCATCTAGGATCAACCCAAATGGCTCACCACAATTCTTTTTCTATAATGGTAAAAAGCCAATTTGTAGAGCTAGCACTTGGCCATGGAGAAGTCAGATGGGCTTATACAAAAGCACTTTTGTATATGATCCGGACGAAATATACTGGGTCTACACAGTTCCTGATGATTCTTATCTGCTAAGAATAATAGCGGATCATTCAGGACTTGTAAAGGCGTTAACATGGCGACAAAGTGATGGTCAGTGGAAGGATTACTGGAAGACCCCTCACTTTCAGTGCGACTATTATCGACATTGTGGTGCTTATAGTACGTGTGAATATGCCGAACCAAGTGAATTTGAATGTGCCTGTTTACCTGGGTTCGAGCCCAAGTACCCAGAGCAATGGTCTGCGAGAGATGGATCTGGTGGTTGTGTCAGGAAGCGCCTGCAGACGTCTTCGGTGTGCGATCATGGAGAAGGGTTTGTGAAGATAGAGAATTACTGTCTTCCGGATACTTCTAATGCAGCTTGGGTGGACAAGATTAAGAGTCGCGCAGCCTGTGAGCTGGAATGCAAGAGGAATTGTTCATGCTCTGCATACTCAATCATTGGAATTCCAGGAAAAGGGGATTCTTGTTTGACATGGTACAAGGAATTAGTAGACATTAGATATGAAAGGAGTGGAAGTGATGATCTTTATGTTCGTGTTGATGCATATGAATTAGGTACCTTTTTTCATTCCAAAATTCATACAATTTTCATTGCAAATTTATATTTATAAGAGCTTTTCTATGTTCTGCCACAGCTCTAGGCTGTAGTTATCATGTTCCGTACTCCATGAAATAAACCATTGATATTGGTACTTACTAGGTGCCGAAGGGGCCAGCCTTTGCCATATCCATTGGAAAAGGGGTAGTTTTTCATCTTTATTCTTTTCACTCTCATGCAGCTAATACAAGGAAGTCAAATGTTCCTCAGCTGGCAATTTTAGTACCATCAATTGCATCATTCTTGCTTCTCATTAGCCTATCTGCTTATTTGTGGCTCAAGAAGAGGGCAAAAAAAGGTACGACAAGACTCTCTAATCTCTATTTGATATACCTTCCCATGTCTTGTATTGTGGGGAGAAGTTCACATTTTGCTTCATGATTGGAAAAACAACTAGTTAATGAGGTAAACAGCAATTCTATTGAATTGGAATATTTCAAGCTCAGCACCATAACGGCGGCCACCACCAACTTCTCTCCAGCTAACAAACTCGGCCAAGGTGGTTTTGGCTCGGTTTATAAGGTAGAGATTCTTAGTGCATCTAGCTAAAAACTAAATGGCTTCTCAGTATTTGTTTTTCTCTAATTTGAATGATTGTAATATCTAGGCTTGCCCTTGTTACATGATTTTAGGGTCTGCTAGCTAATGGACAGGAGGTTGCAGTAAAAAGATTATCTAGAAGTTCAGGACAAGGAATAGAAGAGTTTAAAAATGAAGTTATGGTAATTGCAAAGCTTCAACACAGAAATCTTGTGAAACTTCTGGGTTATTGCATTCACAATGAAGAAAAAATGTTAATCTATGAATACTTGCCAAACAAAAGTTTGGACTCGTTTCTTTCTGGTATGTCTTTTTCTGTGTCTATTGCCATTCTTTACAGTAGTCGTCAAATTATAGCTGGCTGAAAAGTAATTTTTTTAACAGATGAAACAAGAAGATTGGTATTGGATTGGCGAAAACGCTTTGGTATTATTGTTGGAATAGCTCGTGGGATTTTATATCTTCACCAAGACTCCAGGTTGAGAATCATTCACAGGGATTTAAAATGTAGCAATATTCTATTGGATGCAGAGTTGAACCCAAAAATATCAGATTTTGGAATTGCAAAAATATTTGAAGGCAACCAAACTGAAGATAGGACAAGGAGAGTTGTAGGAACATAGTAAGTACCTTTGCAGAAAACAAAGACCGAGTGACAAAGTACTATCACTGATTATCAGGAATACGAAAATTTAAGATTCTTGTTTTTCTGCTGCAGTGGCTATATGTCGCCAGAATATGTTGTGTTTGGAAACTTTTCTGTAAAATCAGATGTTTTCAGTTTTGGGGTCATGCTATTAGAGATTGTGAGTGGCAAGAAGAACAATAGATTTTATCAACATAATCCTCCTTTGACCTTGATCGGATATGTGAGTTACAAGAGAGCCACTTGTGCTCATTGCTGAATTTCACATTTTTAAATGTTGTCTGCTCTAATTTCTTGTAATCTAATGATTTATAAGAACATCACAGGTATGGGAATTATGGGGACAAGAAAAAGCATTGGAGATAGTTGATCCATCACTGAAGGAGTTGTATCATCCGCGTGAAGCCTTGAAATGCATACGAGTTGGTCTACTGTGCGTGGAAGAAGATGCCATGAACAGACCATCTATGTTGGCAGTTGTTTTTATGTTGAGTAATGAAACAAAGATCCCTTCTCCAAAACAACCTGCATTCCTGTTTAGAGAATCTCATAATAATCCTGATATAGCATTAGCAGTAGAAGATGGATCGTGTTCTGTAAATGAGGTGACAGTTACTGAAATTTCTAGTCGCTGAAGCTGTAAACAATTGCTAATACGACGTTCCATTAGATTTGTAATGAACAACCCAATTCATTGTAAAGTTAAACGACAATTATTTCTGATGAAGCTTTGGAGATAGTTGATTTTTTTGTACTTTTGATTTGAACAATAAACTATTTAGAAAAGCTACTATTGAAATTAAAATTATGGAAAAACAATAAATCCTGAAGAATCCAAAAATCACAAATATTGGAATGAATCACACTCAGTTTACTCAATTGAAACTTGCCTATTTATAGGTTTACAAGAACTAGAAATTGAAATAAACTAGAACTCTCAATAGACTAGGAGAGATTATTGGATAAATAATAGGTTTGTTGATAAAACCTATTATGAATAGATTTGGTGCTGAAACGATATAAAAAAAACCCTGAGACAACTTTCATGTTTTTAAGAAGGGAAACAAACTCATATTATGATGTGAAACACAAATATGATTGTTTGCCGCAGGGACACCTGAAATGAATGATGAAGCATTCCCCAGTTTTCTCCACACTGACAGATTCTGCAGTCTTTCATTTAATCACTCTGCATCAAACAGATACTAAATTACATTAGAACACTCTCCAATTTAACTCAAAATGTCGAATAATCTGAAAGAATCATCACCTTGATACAAAACATTAGATTGGCTGAATGATCATGAAGGAATCAGAAGCTCCTAATCTTTTATTTCTATAATCTAACCATGTGGCTGCATCCAGAATGAATCGAATTAGCTGACAACGAGTTTAAAATTGTCCACGTCGCATTTCAGACGGCTATGATTTGGTCAACACAATCTTGACCTAACTCAGAATGAACAGACGTCAAGTTACACGTAGAATTGACTGCACTCAGTCTATAACTCAGCTCGCTGCTCGGTATGGCTGATTGGACCCACTACACATCTATTAGTGGTGATGATGACATCATCCATTAGTTTGGGTAAGCCCATATGAATTGGGCAGGATGGATGGGCCGAGTTCTGGTTCAATAGGTGAAGAAGATTAATCGGATGAAAAAGATTGCTGGTAGGAGAAGCGGATCCCAAAATAACTTGTCTTGACAGACTTGTCTGCAAGAAACATTCAGAAAACAGAAATATAAATATATATATATATATATATATTGTTAAATTATATTTTTTGAATTTTATATCTATATATACATATATAATATTGTTCCAATTCAGAAAACAAAATACCGACCACAGCAAAATTAACAACATTGGTTATCACCTTCAATCTCCTTGAAAGCAAGCATCATTGATCTATTTTTTTTTAAAAAAAAAAACATCATTAAATATTCCTAATCATACGTGTACCGCGTTTTCATTTTTGTCAGGTAGCTAAAAGAAATAAGAAAAAAGTCGTGCGTCCTTGTTAGTAGCTGTCATTCTCCGCTAATGTCAATGGCATGTGGCATTGAACTTTCTTGACTATTGTACTTCCCAAAATTCTCATCCAAAGTTCCGGTCAAAGTAGATTGGTTCTGTAGGGTCTGTCTCTGTTCCACATGTCAAAGCTTTTAAAAGTCTAATTTGTCAGCCTAGCTAGCTAATACAATAGTCAGCTTCCACCAGAACATTCACTTGTCCAAAAGCCAAGGTCTAGTTTGCGTGCGTCATCACAAATATTTTTTTTTATGAAAAATGTTTCATGATCGAGATAATTCCACATAAAAAGAATTTTTTTTTTATGAAACCTAGTTTCTAAATAATTTAATATGATAAAATTTAAAAAAATAAAAAATTATAATTAAATTGTTAGAGAGTGAAAGAAAAATTAAAATTAAAATAAAACAATGAAACAAATTAACTCAACCAAATTCATGATTTATGTTATGAGATTAAGATAATTTCATATAAAATAAGTAAAGTCAATCTAAGTTTAATTATCAAATCTATGATTTACGTAATGAGATGGAGATTAACCCATAATAGTAAATGTACAAAAAAAAAACATTATTGAACGAAAAAAACAAAGAATAACAGTCAGTGTTTTGTTAGAAAGATGTGTTAAGCGAAGCAAAATTTAACTTCTGTTGCCATTCTCCACTAAGCAAAATTCAACACTTATCTTTCCCAAAAATCAAGACCCAGTTTACTCCGTCATGGAAGCTGAAAATTAAAAGCTTCAATCCGAAGCACAGATAGTTGAAGAAACTGATTCTTCCCTTTCTCCATGACAAGGTTGTCAATATTAGAACATGTATTTTATTTTATTTTAACATGTATATATAGCCTAGGCAGCCAACGGCATTTATAGCCAAAATGGTTTTTCATATTCCAAACAGTGTATTTATTCAATCAAACAAATCAATGAGAATCAAGGAAGTTAAAATTCTTTCATGGTATCAGAGCTCTAACCCTAGCAGCCGTACCTTTCTTCTCAATTTTTTTTTTCACTGTATTCTTCTTCTTCACCAAAATCACCATGGCAGACCAAATCTTTGATCCAACAGCCTCCACTTCTTCTCCTCCTCCTCCCAAACCTCACCAATCACACCCGGCTCTTGCAGTTTCAAACATAAACACATTCATCAAAATCACTTTAGATATTGAAAAGGGTCAATATATAACATGGTCGGAATTATTCAAAATTCATGCTAGAGCTTACCAAGTGCTTGACCATATCCTTCCTCCTTCGGCTGACCAATTAAAGCATGATTCGTCTCAATCAAGCACAGACCCAGCACTCTGGTCCCGGGTTGACGCCATTGTGCTGCAATGGATTTATGGAACCATCTCCGAAGACCTCCTCAACACCATCCTCGAACGAGACTCCACTGCTGCCCTTGCTTGGGAACGATTGAGAGACATTTTTTCAGACAACAAAAATTCCAGGGCTCTCTACCTGGAACAAGAATTCTCCAAAGTTCAGATGGAAGACTTTGCCGATGCATCCTCATATTGTCAACACCTCAAATCCCTCTCCGATCAGCTTTCCAATGTCGGCGCCCCTGTCTCCAACGAGCGCCTGGTTCTTCAACTCCTCTCGGGGTTAACTGAAGCTTATGCAGGAGTGGGTTCCCAAATTCGACATGGTGACACTCTTCCTCTCTTCTACAAGGCTCGGTCCATGCTGGTTCTGGAGGAGACGGCGAGGTTGAAGAAGGCAGCCCAAAATTCCTCCAACTCAGCCTTTTTTGTGGCTCCAGTAGACAATTTCAGCGCCAATAACACCAACCATCGCCATACCCACAACAACAATCGGAGCTCCGGGAACCGTGGTGGCAGAAACAGTGGTGGTGGTGCCCGTGGTGGAAGAAATCGGGGAAGAAGAAATGACAGCCGTGGACAATTTTCTGGCCATTATAACCAGTGGAGCTCGCCCTTTAATACTCGGGCTCACGGGAGCGGGCCGCAGCAAGCATGGGCCTCAGCAGAGGAGTGGGCCTCAGCAGGCTTGGGCTCACGGGAGCAATGGGCTGCTGCCCCTTGGGCTGGGCCATGGCAGTCTTGGGCCACACCACCTTGCCCATACCCAACAGCAGCCCAACAGCCCAATAATCCGCACCAACAAGGATTACTTGGGCCTCGGCCTCCACAGGCCCACATGGCAGCCACAACACCGTCGGGTCAAAACTCTTATGCTCCGACTGATATTCAAGCAGCTATGCACACGCTCTCCATGGTTCCCCCGGATGATCAATGGTACATGGACACCGGAGCTACATCTCACATGACCGCGCACGGAGGTAATCTTACGTCTTATTTCAATATGAGCAAAAATCGTAATATTATTGTTGGTAGTGGTCATAAAATTCCTATTATAGGTTGTGGAAATGCATTATTACCTAACCCTAATTCTTCCCTTACTTTGAACAATGTCTTGCATGCTCCGAACTTAATTAAAAATCTTGTGTCTGTGCGTAAATTCACCATTGACAATAATGCCTCTGTTGAATTTGATCCCTTCGGTTTTTCTGTGAAGGATTTTCCAACGGGGATGCCTTTAATGAGATGTAACAGCTCCAGTGACCTATATCCAGTTATCACCAGTCCTCCCGTTGGATTTTCAACGCATTCTGCTTTTACTGCTTTTTCTCCTGAATTATGGCATAGTCGTCTAGGACATCCAGGAGCACCTGTTTTAAGCTCCCTTCGTAAGAACAATTTAATTGTTTTCAACAAATTTCCGGATAATTTTTTTTGTCAGTCATGTACTCTTGGAAAGCAAGTTAAATTACCCTTTTATGAATCTTTATCTTGCACTTTATTTCCCTTTGATATTGTGCATAGTGATCTTTGGACATCACCTACACTTAGTTCGGGTGGTCATCGGTATTATGTCTTATTTCTTGATGATTTCACGAATTTTCTATGGACTGCTCCCATTGCCACAAAATCTCAAGTACATTCCATTTTTCTCACTTTTCGGAACCATATTCAAACTCAATTCGAAAGACAAATAAAATGTTTCCAATGTGATAATGGCACAGAATATGACAATAGCCAATTTCACAAATTTTGTCAAAATAATGGAATGAGTTTTCGATTCTCTTGTCCTCATACATCATCTCAAAATGGAAAAGCCGAAAGAAAAATTCGTACCATAAATAACATAATTCGAACTCTTCTCGCTCATGCTTCCCTTCCACCTTCTTTTTGGCATCATGCTCTCCAGATGGCTACTTATCTCCTCAACATTCTACCAAACAAAAAGCTTGCTTTCCAAACACCCACAAAAATTCTATATCAAAAAGATCCGTCATACTCTCATCTTCGTGTTTTTGGGTGTTTATGCTACCCTCTTCTTCCCTCCACTTCTAGAAATAAATTACAAGCCAGGTCAACACCATGTATTTTTCTAGGATATCCATCAAATCATAGAGGTTATAAATGCTATGATTTATCGAGTCGTAAAATTCTTGTTTCAAGGCATGTCATTTTTGATGAAACTGTTTTCCCTTTCTCTAAATTCCATGCTCCTACACATTCCTCTTATGAATTTCTGGATACAGGTCTTCTACCACTTCCTTCCTCACCTGCTCCGTCTACTCCTCCTCATACTCAAGTCTATCCTACCGAACAAACTCCTCTCCTCAACCACTCATCTCCGACTCCTTCATGTCCTATTTCCCCAGTTCGGTCACCTTTATCCGTCCCATTAGTGGGATCCCCCACCGAACAACCCAGTTCTCCAACCCCATCTCCACCAATAGAAACCTCCCAAACTCTTCCCATTGCTCCTCCACCTCACTCTCCACAAATGACCACTAGATCCCAACATGGCATTTTTAAGCCCCGTCAGCTTCTTAACCTCCATACTTCAGCCACAAAATCCATCTCTCCTTTACCTACTAATCCCATTAATGCATTACATGACCATAATTGGAAAATGGCGATGACCGACGAATACGATGCTCTTATTGAAAATAAGACGTGGGACTTAGTGCCCCGTCCGTCTAATGCTAATATCATTCGCAGTTTATGGATTTTCAGGCATAAGAAGAAATCTGATGGATCTTTTGAGCGGTATAAGGCTCGCCTTGTAGGTGATGGTGCCGGTCAGCAAACAGGTATTGATTGTGGGGAAACTTTTAGTCCGGTGGTAAAACCCGCTACCATCCGCACGGTGATCAGCATTGCTTTATCGAGAAATTGGTGTCTTCATCAATTAGATGTAAAAAATGCCTTTTTACATGGGAATCTTGATGAAACAGTTTACATGCATCAACCTCCTGGTTTCCGCAATCCTGAACACCCAGATTATGTTTGCTTGCTAAAGAAGTCTCTTTATGGACTTAAGCAAGCCCCTCGTGCTTGGTATCAACGTTTTACTGATTATGTTGCTACTTTGGGATTCTCTCACAGTGTTTCAGATCACTCATTGTTCATTTATCGTCAGGGAAATGATATGGCATATATTCTTCTTTATGTGGATGACATAATTCTTGCTGCTTCTTCAGATGCTCTTCGCCAATCCATTATGTCTAAACTTGGCTCGAAGTTTGCTATGAAAGATTTGGGGCCCCTAAGCTATTTTCTAGGCATCTCAGTTACTAGACATTCAGGAGGTATTTTTCTGTCTCAACAAAAGTATGCAGAGGAAATAATTGAGCGGGCCGGTATGTCCTCTTCTAAACCGTCTTCTACACCAGTGGATACAAAAGCAAAACTCAGTCTGTCGTCAGGAAATCCTTATCATGATCCCACTGAGTATCGTCGTCTTGCTGGTGCTCTCCAATACTTGACTTTTACCAGACCAGATATTTCCTATGCGGTGCAGCAAATCTGTCTATTTATGCATGATCCCCGATCTCAACACATGACTGCTTTGAAGCGTATCATTCGCTACATTAAGGGCACTAGTGCATTTGGTCTTCATCTCTATCCTTCTTCGATTCATGCTCTACTTTCCTATACTGATGCAGATTGGGGTGGATGTCCAGATACACGACGGTCGACTTCTGGGTATTGTGTATATCTTGGGGATAACTTGATATCTTGGTCTGCAAAAAGGCAGCCTACTTTGTCACGGTCTAGTGCTGAGGCCGAGTACCGCGGGGTGGCCAATGTTGTTTCTGAATCCTGTTGGCTCCGAAATTTACTTTTGGAGTTACATTGTCCTGTTTCGAAAGCTACATTGGTTTATTGTGACAATGTTAGTGCATTATATCTCTCTGGCAACCCAGTTCAGCATCAGCGCACTAAGCACATTGAAATGGATATTCATTTTGTGCGAGAGAAGGTTGCGCGTGGTCAGGTTCGAGTTTTACATGTTCCTTCGCGTTATCAAATTGCTGACATCGTCACTAAGGGTCTTCCGCTGCAACTCTTTGATGATTTTCGGGATAGTCTCAACGTTCGACAACCTCCAGTTTCGACTACGGGGGTGTATTAGAACATGTATTTTATTTTATTTTAACATGTATATATAGCCTAGGCAGCCAACGGCATTTATAGCCAAAATGGTTTTTCATATTCCAAACAGTGTATTTATTCAATCAAACAAATCAATGAGAATCAAGGAAGTTAAAATTCTTTCAGTCAATTTCGTTTTGTTTTGACTAAGACGTCCGAAACGTTTCGTATCAATTATAAAAATAGATAAAATGGTGTTGTTTTTATCTTAGTTTAAATTCCAGTCCATTCTGGATTTGTCGGCCAAATACTGGCCAAAACGATCCGGTTTTGTTCCGTCTGTTCTGTTTCGGTCAAATAGTGTTTTTTTAAGTAATAAATAATTTTACAATATCAATCATATTTCTTAATGTGATCGTTAAATTGAGATAAAATTTTACGATGAGCCTCTTGACATTTATATATATCATGTTAAAATTTCAAAGCAATTAGATAATATAATGAACTTGTGAGATTGATGATGTCATTCTTGTAATATTATACATGTTCATAAAAATTATTTTATTGTTTTTTTTAAGATTAAATTGCACAATTCTAAATAATTTTAATTTTAGATTTGAACTATTTTTTTTAATTAATGTATTAATTACACACACACACACACCTGAAATGATGCGCTAAAATACATAATTCTAAATAATTTTAATTTTAGGTTTGAATCTTGTGTTTGTTAATATAATGATCATTGAATGCTTATATGATCGTTAATTTCAGAGTCTGTATGATTAATTAAAATAATTAAAATATGTACAAAACATATCTCTTGCCGTTCTGGATCTCTCTTTATAAACCAATATGGAAACCTCGTTCTCTATGGTAACGATGACCAGAAGCTCCCAGTGTGGTCTACAAATGTTTCAGTGGAAGAAAATGATTCTCGTGCAGCTCAACTCTTGGATTCAGGAAATTTGATTATGGTAACGAAAAGAAGCAGAAGTATTATATGGCAAAGCTTCGATCATCCTACAAACACCCTGCTACCTGGAATGACAACAATAACCTTGGAAGAGTAAGTTTTAGGAATAAATAGATAGACACATTTTAGTAAATGAACAAAGAGTTGGTAAATATAAATAGGATAAAAAAAAAGAGGTGTAAAATTAGAGAGAAAGAACCATCAGGAATAAAGGTTTTAAGATTAACTAATTTAAATGATGTGTTGAGTGTAAAAATATTGAAAATTTGTGAAAAAACCTGGCTCAAAATCCAGACAGTATGTTATCATCCTTTGATCAATTTTCCAATATGATCCCTAGCTGGAATTGTAGTTTGTCACCTTTAGACCATAATTTCCAGGAATAAGGGTTTATATAAAATTGATAGTAATTCAACAAATAAGCCTCAATTATTCATCAAACTAATCTGAAAAACTAATATTTCATCTAGGAACCATTTTGTATTTTCTTAAATTTTTAGGGGTCAAATTGCAATTTTGCCAAACTAAAGGACTAAACTGAACACCTCATAAAATCATATCTATACTGAAATTTTTCACATAATTCATCCTCAATTCTGTTCAGGGTTGAATTTTACTCCAGGGACCAAACTATAATTTTTCCAAAATTCAGGGACTAAACTGAAATTTTCACATATTGAGGGAACAAATTGTAATTTCATCATCGCCAACTTCCAGCCTACTTTCCAGATTTCCAGAAAAGGTTTTTCATAATTTTCTAATATTTTTTACACCTAACACTTCAATTAACCTCAAAATCATCTACAATCCAATTAATTAAACCATTACCCAATATATTTAACGCTTAACATCTCAATCAATTCATCACCCAAAATAAATTCTTCAAACCCTAATCTAGAATAAATTCAAAATCTTAACTAATAACAACATTTATACATATTAAAACATAAAGATTACCTTGAACACTTATTTCTCCTTCCGCTTTTCTCTTCTTCTTCTTCTTTTTTTCTATTTATATATACAAAGTTTATACAATTACTACAATACCCTTCATTCATTTATATGTAATTCTATACCACCAAGGGCATTACTACCTTTTCCTTTTTAAAAAAATCAAAAAACTACATTGAATAAGAACTAAAACTAATATTTAGAATTGTTATATGCTTAAGCTAAGAAAGAAATGAGTTTGAGAGATTTGATTAGGTATTCATGAGATCAAGATCAGAACAATTTGAACTTGAAGATGGGTTATTTTCAACATTGAGAAATTGACGAAATAACTTTTTATTAAATGCATGACCTTATGATAATGAACATAAGTTATAGTCAGACCGCCATTTAAACAAATTTAGATTTTTCTAATAGATTCTAAAGGTCAATGTTGGATATAAAGTTTGATTTATGAAGTCATCTAATTTCATTAAGGCCTCCAAACGAGTCCTCTAAATTATTGTTCGGGAAATGCTATATTTTAAAGTTGATTTAGATTTTTTTCTATTTACTTTAGATTTTTTTTATATTAAATTTTAAACTTTGTTAAGTATTTTTCCTAATATATAAGAATTTTATAATAGCTTTAATAATTATTTTTATTATAAAAATATTAAGTAAAAAAAATTTCAATTTAAATTCTATCTTCCATCGTGTTTATTGTCGTTTTGACGTTGTTTTTGTATGCGTCTACACTCTACAACCTCCTCCATATTTCCAAAACTAGAGGACGGAGTAAATTCCAAGAAACTCTGGATTGATATTTTAACAAAAACTAGTGGTCGAGATTTTGAAGGTTGAAAAGACGAACTCGTTAGAGAGAAAGAGATTCCACGTTAATTAAGCGAAGTGGATCCCAAAATAACCACTTTCATCAACTTCTCTAATAATGCTGTTCCTGCATTATTACTCCGTCATGGAGGCTGAAAAACTGTTCCTGCTTTTTTCTCTTATAATGCTCCAATTCTCATGTTGTGCATCCCAAGACTCCTTAAAATCAAACCAAGCCATTAAAGAAGGTGACCTTCTTATTTCCAAAGGAAATAATTTCGCACTGGGATTTTTCAGTCCAGGTAGTTCTAGCAATAGATATCTTGGAATCTGGTACTATAAAGTGCCAGAGAAAACGGTGGTGTGGGTTGCAAACAGGAACGATCCAATCATTGGTTCTTCTGGATTTCTCTTTATAAACCAACATGGAAACCTCGTTCTCTATGGTAACGATGACCAAAAGCTCCCAGTGTGGTCTACATATGTTTCAGTGGAAGAAAATGATTCCTGTGAAGCTCAACTCTTGGATTCAGGAAATTTGATAATGGTCACGAAAAGAAGCAGCAGTATTATATGGCAAAGCTTCGATCATCCTACAAACACCCTACTAACTGGAATGAAACTGGGGGTCGATCGAAAATTAGGAATTAATCGGTTCATATCATCATGGAGATCAGCTGATGACCTCTGCTAGCTAATGGACAGGAGGTTGCAGTGAAGAAATTATCAAGAAGTTCAGGACAAGGAATAGAAGAGTTTAAAAATGAAGTTATGGTAATTGCAAAGCTTCAACACAGAAATCTTGTGAAACTTTTAGGTTATTGCATGCTGAATGAAGAACAAATGTTAATCTATGAATACATGCCAAACAAAAGCTTGGACTCGTTTCTTTTTGGTATGTCTTTTTCTGTGTCTATTGCCATGCTTTACACTAGTCGTCAAATTATAGCTGGCTGAAAAGTAAATTTTTAACAGATGAAACAAGAAGATTGGTATTGGTTTGGCCAAAACGCTTTGGTATTATTGTTGGAATAGCTCGTGGGATTTTGTATCTTCACCAAGACTCAAGGTTGAGAATCATTCACAGGGATTTAAAATGTAGCAATATTCTATTGGATGCAGAGATGAATCCAAAAATCTCAGATTTCGGAGTGGCAAAAATATTTGAAGGCAACCAAACTGAAGATAGGACAAGGAGAGTCGTAGGAACATAGTAAGTACCTTTGCATAAAACAAAGACCGAGTGACAAAGTACTATCACTGATTATCAGGAATACTAAAACTTGAGATTCTTTTTTTTCTGCTGCAGTGGCTATATGTCGCCAGAATATGTTGTGTTTGGAAACTTTTCTGTAAAATCAGATGTTTTCAGTTTTGGGGTCATGCTGTTAGAGATTGTGAGTGGCAAGAAGAACAACATATTTTATCAACAGAATCCTCCTTTGACCTTGATTGGATATGTGAGTTACAAGAGAGCCATTTGTGCTCATTGCTGAATTTCACAATTTTTAATGTTGTCTGCTGTACTATCTTGTAAGCTAATGATTTATATGAACATCACAGGTATGGGAATTATGGGGACAAGAAAAGGCATTGGAGATAGTTGATCCATCACTGAAGGAGTTGTATCATCCGCGTGAAGCCTTGAAATGCATACGAATTGGTCTACTGTGCGTGGAAGAAGATGCCATGAACAGACCATCTATGTTGGCAGTTGTTTTTATGCTGAGTAATGAAACAGAGATCCCTTCTCCAAAACAACCTGCATTCCTGTTTAGAGAATCTCGTAATAATCCTGATATAGCATTAGCCGTAGAAGATGGAGTGTGTTCTGTAAATCAGGTCACAATTAGTGAAATTGCTAGTCGCTGAAGCTGCACTGCCTGAACAATTTCTAATATGACGTTGCATTAATGAAACCAAGATTCTACACACACTACCACGAACAAATCAGGTCACTTCTACACACACTACCACGAACAAATCAGGTCACTGGAGGAGATATATTATAGATGATCATAACTATAATGTGTCATCCAAAGGAAAAGATTGATGAGATGTCAGAAAGGCTTACATATGAGAGGTTTGTGTGTTTTTAAGCAGCTGAAGCAGGAACAGAGGTTTGATACAAAATCTATACTAGAAAGCTGAAATCGAAGATCTTCGAATCCTCAGGTAAGGATTACAATGTTTTTTACTCATTTGCTTGTTGTAATAATCTTCAAAAACTGTACTGGATTTACAGTCTCTTTTTAAATATAAAACTAATTCTTCCCATGAACAACCTGCATTCCTTTTCAGAGAATCTGGTGAAAATCCTGTCATAGCAGTAGAAGTAAAAGATATACCGCAAGTATGATACTACTGGATTCATTCTAAACTTGGACAAGTCCAATCTGTATTTGGTTAATTATATTCCAAGCCCAATCAAGTTTATTAAACTTGGACAACTAAATGATACGACTCTTTGTTTTTTTCCCGCATTATCTTTGTTTTCATGCTTTGACACACAAGTTTCGAAAGTTCATTATGATTGATATTGATATCTTAATTTTTTTTGAAGTTTTGAAAAAAATCAATGTGAGAACTCAAAAAAATTATTTAATGACATTGTGATGTAAAATATTTTTTAAAGTATAATATTTTTTTATTTTTTAATATCAAAATAATCATAAAATAAAAACTAATTTAATATTTGTTGCAAGAGAAATATATTTTTAATTTCCCTACCAAATAGACAATAATAGGCAATAACTTGTGTTTCTATTTTGTTTTATTTAGCCTTCACAGAAAAAATCAACGCAACATGTTTTTCAGGCATGGAGCAAAATATTAGGAAATGCATGGAGCAAAATATTAGGAAATGCATGGAGCAAAAATTAAAATTAAAAATTAAAAATATAGATATATGATATATCAATATAAATAAAAAAAATAAAAACTATCTCCGAAGAAATAAAAAAGTAAAGGGATTAAAAATTTAAAACTAAAAAAATATATATAAAAAATAAAAATCACTGCATCTAGATTTTGAAGGTTGAAGGAGGAACCCATTAGACAGAAAGAGATCCCAAAATAACCACTTTCATCACGTGACTTCTCTGGAGAAAATTTAACACTTTTCAAAGGAAATAATTTCGCTCTGGGATTTTTCAGTCCAGGTAGTTCTAGCAATAGATATCTTGGGATCTGGTACCATAAAGTGCCAGAGAAAACTGTGGTGTGGGTTGCAAACAGGAACGATCCAATCATTGGTTCTTCTGGATCTCTCTTTATAAACCAATATGGAAACCTCGTTCTCTATGGTAACCATGACCAAAAGCTCCCAGTGTGGTCTACAAATGTTTCAGTGGAAGAAAATGATTCTTGTGAAGCTCAACTCTTGGATTCAGGAAATTTGATAATGGTAACGAAAAGAAGCAGAAGTATTATATGGCAAAGCTTCGATCATCCTACAAACATCCAGCTACCTGGAATGAAACTGGGGCTCGATCGAAAATTAGGAATTGATCGGTTCCTTACATCATGGAGATCAGATGATGACCCTGGGATTGGGGACTTTTCATCTAGGATCAACCCAAATGGCTTACCACAATTCTTTTTCTATAATGGTAAAAATCCAATTGTTAGAGCTACCACTTGGCCATGGAGAAGTCAGATGGGCTTATACAAAAGCACTTTTGTAAATGATCCGGACGAAATATACTGGGTCTACACAGTTCCTGATGATTCTTATCTGCTAAGAATAATAGCGGATCATTCAGGACATGCAAAGGCGTTAACATGGCGAGAAAGTGATGGTCAGTGGAAGGATTACTGGAAGACCCCTCAGTTTCAGTGCGACTATTATGGACATTGTGGTGCTTATAGTACGTGTGAAGCTGCCAATCTAAATGAATTTGTATGTGCCTGTTTACCTGGGTTCGAGCCCAAGTACCCAGAGCAATGGTCTGTGAGAGATGGATCTGGTGGTTGTGTCAGGAAGCGCCTGCAGACGTCTTCGGTGTGCAATCATGGAGAAGGGTTTGTGAAGATAGAGAATTACTGTCTTCCGAATACTTCTAATGCAACTTGGGTTGACATGAGCAAGAGTCGCGCAGCCTGTGAGCTGGAATGCAAGAGGAATTGTTCATGCTCTGCATACTCAATCATTGAAATTCCCAGAAAAGGGGATGCTTGTTTGACATGGTACAAGGAATTAGTAGACATTAGATATGAAAGGAGTGAAAGTTATGATCTTTATGTTCGTGTTGATGCATATGAATTAGGTAACTCTTTTCATTTCAAATTTCATACAATTTTCGTTCCAAATTTTTATTTATCAGAGCTTTTCTATGTTTTGCCACTGCTCTAGGCTGTAGTTACTACATGAAAGAAAGATATTGGTAGTTTTTCCTCTGCTGTTAATCTTTATTCTTTTCACTCTCATGCAGCTAAAAATACAAGGCAGTCAAATGTTTCTCATGAAAAACCGATGCTGGCAATTTTAGTACCATCAGTTGCATCATTCTGTCTTCTCATTAGCCTATCTGCTTATTTGTGGCTCAAGAAGAGGGCAAAAAAAGGTACGACAGGACACTCTAATATGTATTTGATATACCGTCGCATGTCTTGTATTTATTCTGCTTTTGCTGTTGGGAGAAGTTAACTTTTTGTTGGAAAAATAACCAGGTAATGAGCTGCAGGTAAACAGCAATTTTATTGAATTGGAATATTTCAAGCTCAGCACCATAACGGCAGCCACTGACAACTTCTCTCCAGCTAACAAACTCGGCCAAGGTGGTTTTGGCTCGGTATATAAGGTTGAGATTCTAATTGCATCTTAGCTAAAAAACTAAATGGCCTCTCAATACTACACATTCGTTTTTATAATTTGAATAATTTTAATATCTAGCTTGCCCTTGTTATATGATCATAGGGTCTGCTAGGTAATGGACAGCAGGTTGCAGTAAAAAGATTATCTAGAACTTCAGGACAAGGAATAGAAGAGTTTAAAAATTAAGTTATGGTAATTGCAAAGCTTCAACACAGAAATCTTGTGAAACTTCTAGGTTATTGCATTCAGAATGAAGAACAAATGTTAATCTATGAATACTTGCCCAACAAAAGCTTGGACTGGTTTCTTTTCGGTAAGTCTTTTTCTGTGTTTATTGCCATGCTTTACACTAGTTGTCAACTTATAGCTGGCTGAAGAGTAGTTTTTTTAACAGATGAAACAAGAAGATTGGTATTGTATTGGCAAAAACGCTTTGATATTATTGTTGGAATAGCTCGTGGGATTTTTGTATCTTCACCAAGACTCCAGGTTGAGAATCATTCACAGGGATTTAAAATGTAGCAATATTCTACTGGATGCAGAGATGAATCCAAAAAATATCAGATTTCAGAATGGCAAAAAATATTTGAAGGCAACCAAACTGAAGATAGGACAAGGAGAGTTGTAGGAACATAGTAAGTATCTTTGACAAAGTACTATCACTGATTATCAGGAATACTAAAACTTGAGATTCTTGTTTTTTCTGCTGCAGTGGCTATATGTCGCCAGAATATGTTGTGTTTGGAAAATTTTCTGTAAAATCAGATGTTTTCAGTTTTGGGGTCATGTTGTTAGAGATTGTGAGTGGAAAGAAGAACAGTAGTTTTTATCAACAGAATCATCCGTTGACTTTGATTGGATATGTGAGTTATAAGATAGCTTTTGGTGCTCTATGCTGAATTTTAAAGATTGTCTGCTCTCATTTCTTGTATGCTAATGATTTATATGAACAACACAGGTGTGGGAATTATGGAGACAAGATAAAGCATTAGAGATAGTGGATCCATCACTGAATGAGTTATATAGTCCGCGTGAAGCTTTGAAATTCATACAAATTGGTCTCCTGTGCGTGCAAGAAGATGCCATGGACAGACCATCTATGTTAGCAGTTGTTTTTATGTTGAGCAGTGAAACAGAGATTCCTTGTCCAAAACAACCTGCATTCCTCTTTAGAAACCCTGACAAATTTCCTGATATAGCATTAGACGTAGAAGATGGACATTGTTCTGTAGATGAGGTAACAATTACTGAAATTGCTTGTCGCTGAAGTTGTACGATATGAATAAACAATGCATTAGTTTTCTAAATGAAGTTCCATTAGTTTTCTAATGAAAATACTTGTTGGTGAATTGGGGATCCGAGATTCTACACACACCACCACAAACAACCCAATTCAGTGAAAACTTAAATAACAATGATTTCTGACAAAGCATTGTCAGGTTAAATAACTCACTGGAGGAGTTATATCATCCCCTAAAAGCCTGAAATGCATACAAATGATGTCTTTGGACAGACTATCCATGTTAGCAGTTGATTCCATGTTTAGTGAAACAGAAATTCCTTCCCATGAACAACCTGCATTCCTTTTCAGAGAATCTGGTGAAAATCCTGTCATAGCAGTAGAAGTAAAAGACAGACCACCTTCTCACATTTACATCAACTATGAATCGCTGAAGTTCTATGATCTGAATAAATGGTCGCAGACATTCCATAAGAGTTATGATTAAATGGAAGGATTTTCTCTTCCTTACTAGATTCATTCTAAATACTAATGGCTTTTTACGAACTCGGAAGTCCGAAGACAAATTTTCTATTTAATTTATTTTAATTTACGAACTCGGAACTCGGAAATTTTGATCTATTTAATTTGTTACAAGCATCACTAATTTCATCATAACTGTAATCTTTTCAGCAAGTTCATACATGCAAATGTTCTCTTCCAAATTTCAATCCAAGCTATAAACTATATAACACATTATAGTCCTACTGAGCTATCTCCTCTCCAAAGCTCCCACACCAGTGTGGTTCATAGAATTAACGAACAGGACTACAGGAGTAATCAACATCAGATTGTAACTTTCCGAAGCTACCTTGATCAGCACTGAGAAGTCTCTTACAAGCCCAATCAAGATCATGGAAGCATCTTCTAGATTACATTTGTTGTTCCTCTTGTCACTGCCAATCTGCTTAGTATGACTATTGGTCATTTGAGGTCAGCCCAAGTGGCTCACCACAATTCTTTCTGTACAAGGGAAAAAAACGTATCAGGCAAACTACCCCATTGGATGTGTTTGGTATTGCGGTTGCTATTGTGGTTGAGATTTATTTTTTTTTTCTTCATGAAAAACACTTTTAGCTACGGTTCATCACTGGAATTGAAGTGTTTGGTTAAAATTGTGGTTGAGTTGAGGTTTAAAATAATGAGAAAGGTTATTTTTAAGGTTTTTTCTCTTAAAAATAATTATATATTCTGATATTTGTTTAATACTAATGAATTAAAAAATATAATAAATAAGTAACAACTGAAAATTAACTATGCATGCATAAGAGAGGGTTTTACTTTCATTTCACACCACCAGAGTTGAACTCACTCTGTTTTTTAACCAAAACTACATTTAACACAAAGATAAATTCTAATAAAAATTAAAACTCAAAACTAAAAGTATAGATACATAAATATAAACAAATTATTTAGAATTATACAAAAAAATACTGAAAAAATAAAGGGATCAAAACTAAATCAAGAAATAAAAGAATTATTTATTTTTTCCTTACAACAATTTTAATTTTTTTTAATTTAATCCTTTGGTTAAAATTATTTACATATTTTATTTTCATTTCAGCCCATATGCATTTAATTCTTTATTTTCATTCCTTTATTTTGTAGATATATTTCTAAATAGTCTCTATTTTTGACTAATTTATGGGCCGAGTTTTTTAAAACACAATATGCATTGCTACAGTGCTTTCATACTTATATTTTTTTTTTCACTTATACATTTTTTTATAACCATGGTCTCTCGATCAGCTTAAGCTTTTATTCTTTATATTTTTCACTTATACATTTTTTTTAACCAGGATCTCCGGGCCAGTTTAAGTGTATCACCACTACTCCCCGAACCAATTTTATTTTTTGATAATCGGGATGTCCAGGCCAACTTGGGCGCACCACGACTAATCCCAGGACCAATTTATTATTTTTTTTCCTTATACTTTGTTTTGTTCACTTATACATTTTTTTATGACCGGGGGTTCTCCAATCCAGCTTAAGTGCACCACGACTAATTCCCAAACTGATTTAAAAAACAAAACAATATGGATTGCTACAGTGCTTTCATGATTATACTTTTTTTTTTGTTTTTTTTATTTTATTTTTTTCACTCATATTTTTTTATTATAATCGGTGTCTCCGGATCAACTTAAGCTTTTGTTTTTTTTCACTTATATTTTTTTTTATAACCGGGGTCTCTGGGTTAGATTAAGTGCACCATGACTAATCCTCAGATCTGTTTTTTTTTATAACCGGGGTGTCCGGGTCAGCTGATGTACACCACGAGTTGTATAAGTACATATATACCCCCTATAAGACAAAATCCAAGAGTTGGCTATAGGGGTGTATCGGTAATTTACCAATTTTTAATTATATTTTTTGTCGTGGTGTTGTGGGCGTGACGTTAATTTTAGAGCTCATGCACATTTCGGATGGCGCGTGCGGCGTCGTAGAACTTCTAAAAATATATATTAGTTTTTCTTTATATTCATTATTATTATGTAAAATATGTTTAAAACAATATCATGGTATTAGAGGTATATCCAATTTATTTTTTATTTTTGTGCATAGTACAATAATCCTAATACCCTCAAATAAGACAAAAACCAAGAATTGTCAGTGGGGGTGTCCCGGTAATTTTACTTTTTTAGTGCACAGTAAAATAACTTTTGTAGCCTCAAATAAGACAAAACGGAAGAGTTACCTGCGGTGGTGTTTCAAACATTTCACGTTTAACTATACATGTATAAGAAAGAGTTTCACTCTTATTTTACACCAATAAAGCTAAACTTACTATGTTTTTTTTAACTCAAGTTGCATTTAATACAAATACAAATAACAATAAAAATTATAAAGCTAAACTAAGAACAAAGGTTTATAGATACAAATAAAAAATTTAAAACTATTTTAGAAGGACCGAGAAAATCAAGGGATAGATACTAAACTAAAAAATAAAAGAATAAAAACCAAAATAAAAAATAAAAAATTATATGTGTTAAAACTAGATAAGAAAAAAATTTAATCCCTTCAGGCAGCAGAGCGCGGGTTCATGGCTCATTACCAAACATATAAACAGCATGGGATTTCCACTGTAGTGCCCCTCACAATACACTGTGGACTCGAGCAGTGCACGCCCGAAATTGGCCCTCGGGCGCGCGGCGAAGAGGGGCTGGCAGGCGGGGCTAATTTCGGTTTTTCCTGTTGATTTTCTTTTTTTTTTAAATATTCATTTGTGAACAGTGTATTGACTATTTCGTCCCCGGTAATCAGACAAAATAAGGGTTCCGGCTGAGGGGTACCGGCGTAATTGCGCGCGGTCGGACCGGTCCGGTCCGGTCCGCCGCAACTTTTTCTTTTTTTAATATTTTTCTGAAATGGCTAAATACGATTATAGCCCTTAATAAGACAAAAAACACCGAATTGGGTGCGGGGGTTAGAACGGTAATTGACCCTATTTTTTTGAATTTTTTATTCGGGCGTGCTGTCAGGGGCATGAGGCGCACGCTCCGAGACGGTTTTTCCGCCTCACGCCACGTGTAGGCGGCGCGTGCGGCCTCATACGGTGGACGGAAATTATCTACCGGAGGCCAGAACGATGCGCCGCCGAGTGGTCTTCCTCCCGCGGTGGGGCGTGTCACCACCAAATGTCCGTGGACGCGGCGGAGGCCGGTTAAAGCCGCCGGCCACGTTTCTCTCTCTCCGGAATGTCAAAGTTTCACTTCGGTCCTTCTACTTTCAATTTCCGGGTTGGCTGTATATAACTCAATCAATTCGGTACAAAAGTTCTGATTTTTGCAATTTTGTCCTCTGATTTCAATTGACAATAAATGTAAGTTGCATTTCAGCCCTTTGACTTTTAATTTTCTAATTTCAGCCCTTGATATTTAATTTTCATTTCAGCCCTTACACTTTTTTTTTTTAATCCCTACTTTTGTCCATGTATATATAAGTGTATTTAACACAATAATAATAATAATAATAATAATAATAATAATAATAATCATGATTTAATTATTTTTCATTCTTACTCTTTTGTTATTTTTTTCCCTCCCGATAATTTGATAAGTTGTTTTTTTTTTTGCCAGTAATAGCCATGGTATTTTTTTTTTATCTTTTGTTAAAGTTTCTAGGATATTTTTAATCTTTCATTTATTTTTGTTTCTTTCATTATTAACATAATAATAATAATTATAATAAAAATAATAATAATAGTGATTATTGTTAATATTATAAGAATAGTGCTTATGTATTCTATTATTATAATAATAGTGATTATCTATTCTTTCATAATAAAAAAATAATAATAATAATTTTTAATTGGTTTTTCTTGCTTGCTGTTTTGTTCATGCTTTTTATTTTTTTTCCCTCGGTATAATTTAATAATTTTTGTTGTATTTATTCTAGCGGCAATAATAATTTTAGATGTTAAGACTCCGATGTTGCTATTGTTATAATATTTTAAATGAATATTGCTTCCTTTTCCCTGTTTTTTTTTATTTGCTCTTTCTATTAATTGATTTTAATAATTTTATTATCTGCACAATAATGATTTCAGTAATTTTTTTTTTCTTATTCAAATATTTTGCTTTTTTTTCTAATGTTAGTGCGCGCTCTTTTGTGATCGTTTATAACACAATACCTATATTCTAAAAGATGTAATCTATGCTTAAACTCAACTCAAAATTTTAAACATTTTATCTTTTAATCTATAATTTTTATTTACTTATATCATATAAATTGATCATTGTAGATTTAATTATATTAAATTATATACAAAAAATACCCTGCGGCAACACGCGGGCAATTAGCTAGTTATATATATTCCACGTCGGTTATATCCTTCTGGACCTCTAACTCCCCCAATCGCCTTCATACATACTGGCATGAAAAAGAAAAAATTCATAAGAAAAAATTTAAGAGCTCATATCATTGAGTTGTCCAAGTTTAATAAACTTTTAAAATAATAATAACCACATTCATCACGTGACATCTCTGGAGACCTAATCTAATTCTCCGCAGAACAAAATTTAACACTTTTCCACCAGCCAAGATCCAGTTTACTCCGTCATGGAGGCTGAAAAACTGTTCCTGCTTTTTTCTCTTGTAGTGCTCCAGTTCTCATCTTGTACTTCCCAAGACTCCTTAAAACCAAACCAAACCATTAAAGAAGGTGACCTTCTTATCTCCAAAGGAAATAATTTCGCACTGGGATTTTTCAGTCCAGGTAGTTCTAGCAATAGATATCTTGGAATTTGGTACCATAAAGTGCCAGAGAAAACGGTGGTGTGGGTTGCAAACAGGAACGATCCAATCATTGGTTCTTCTGGATCTCTCTTTATAAACCAAAATGGAAACCTCGTTCTCTATGGTAACGATGACCAGAAGCTCCCAGTGTGGTCTACAAATGTTTCAGTGGAAGAAAATGATTCTTGTGCAGCTCAACTCTTGGATTCAGGAAATTTGATAATGGTCACGAAAAGAAGCAGAAGTATTATATGGCAAAGCTTCGATCATCCTACAAACACCCTGCTACCTGGAATGAAACTGCGGCTGAATCGAAAATTAGGTATTGATCAGTTCCTAACATCATGGAGATCAGATGATGACCCTGGGATTGGGGACTTTTCAGGTAGGATCAACCCAAATGGCTCACCACAACTCTATTTCTATAATGGTAAAAAGCTAATTGTAAGATCTACCCCCTTGGCCATGGAGAAGTCAGATGGGCTTATACAAAAGCACTTTTGTAAATGATCCAGATGAAATATACTGGGTCTACACAGTTCCTGATGATTCTTATCTGCTAAGAATAATAGTTGATCATTCAGGACTTGTAAAGGCGTTAACATGGCGACAAAGCTATGGTCAGTGGAAGGATTACTGGAAGACCCCTCTGTTTCAGTGCGACTATTATGGACATTGTGGTGCTTATAGTACGTGTGAACTTGCCAATCTAAATGAATTTGGATGTGCCTGTTTACCTGGGTTCGAGCCCAAGTACCCAGAGCAATGGTCTGCGAGAGATGGATCTGGAGGTTGTGTCAGGAAGCGCCTGCAGACGTCTTCGGTGTGCGATGATGGAGAAGGGTTTGTGAAGATAGAGAATTGCTGTCTTCCGGATACTTCTAATGCAGCTTGGGTGGACAAGATTACGAGTCGCGCAGCCTGTGAGCTGGAATGCAAGAGGAATTGTTCATGCTCTGCATACTCAATCATTGGAATTCCAGGAAAAGGGGATTCTTGTTTGACATGGTACAAGGAATTAGTAGACATTAGATATGAAAGGAGTGGAAGTGATGATCTTTATGTTCGTGTTGATGCATATGAATTAGGTACCTTTTTTCATTACAAATTTCATACAATTTTCGTTGCAAATTTTGATTTAGAAGAGCTTTTCTATATTTTTTCACTGCTCTAGGCTGTAGTTAATATGCTCCGTACTGCATAAAGAAACCATTGATAATGGTACTTACTAGGTGCCGAAGGGGCCAGCCTTTGCCATATGTACTGTCACGTTTTTATTGGAAAAAAAAGCTAGTTTTTCCTCTGCTGTTAATCTTTATTCTTTTCACTCTCATGCAGCTAAAATTCAGGGGAGTCAAATGTTTCTCATGAAAAACCGATGCTGGCAATTTTAGTACCATCAATTGCATCATTCTTGCTTCTCATTAGCCTATCTGCTTATTTGTGGCTCAAGAAGAGGGCAAAAAAAGGTATGACAACACTCTCTAATCTCTATTTGATATGCCTTGCCATGTCTTGTATTTATTCTGCTTTTGTTGTGGGGAGAAGTTCACATCTTGCTTCATGATTGGAAAAATAACCAGGTAATGAGCTGCAGGTAAACAGCAATTCTATTGAATTGGAATATTTCAAGCTCAGCACCATAACGGCGGCCACCAACAACTTCTCTCCAGCTAACAAACTCGGGCAAGGTGGTTTTGGCTCGGTTTATAAGGTAGAGATTCTTATTGCATCTAGCTAAAAACTAAATGGCCTCTCAATACTACACATTCGTTTTTATAATTTGAATAACTTTAATATCTAGCTTGCCCTTGTTATATGATCATAGGGTCTGCTAGGTAATGGACAGGAGGTTGCAGTAAAAAGATTATCTAGAACTTCAGGACAAGGAATAGAAGAGTTTAAAAATGAAGTTATGGTAATTGCAAAGCTTCAACACAGAAATCTTGTGAAACTTCTAGGTTATTGCATTCAGAATGAAGAACAAATGTTAATCTATGAATACTTGCCCAACAAAAGCTTGGACTCGTTTCTTTTTGGTATGTCTTTTTCTGTGTCTATTGCCATGCTTTACACTAGTCGTCAAATTATAGCTGGCTGAAAAGTAGTTTTTTTAACAGATGAAACAAGAAGATTGGTATTGGATTGGCGAAAACGCTTTGGTATTATTGTTGGAATAGCTCGTGGGATTTTGTATCTTCACCAAGACTCCAGATTGAGAATCATTCACAGGGATTTAAAATGTAGCAATATTCTACTGGATGCAGAGATGAATCCAAAAATATCAGATTTCGGAATGGCAAAAATATTTGAAGGCAACCAAACTGAAGATAGGACAAGGAGAGTTGTAGGAACATAGTAAGTACCTTCGCAGAAAACAAAGACCGAGTGACAAAGTACTATCACTGATTATCAGGAATACTAACACTTAAGATTCTTGTTTTTCTGCTGCAGTGGCTATATGTCGCCAGAATATGTTGTGTTTGGAAAATTTTCTGTAAAATCAGATGTTTTCAGTTTTGGGGTCATGTTGTTAGAGATTGTGAGTGGAAAGAAGAACAGTAGTTTTTATCAACAGAATCATCCGTTGACTTTGATTGGATATGTGAGTTATAAGATAGCTTTTGGTGCTCTTAGCTGAATTTTAAAGTTTGTCTGCTCTCATTTCTTGTATGCTAATGATTTATATGAACAACACAGGTGTGGGAATTATGGAGACAAGAGAAAGCATTAGAGATAGTGGATCCATCACTGAATGAGTTATATAGTCCGCGTGAAGTTTTGAAACTCATACGAATTGGTCTCCTGTGCGTGCAAGAAGATGCCATGGACAGACCATCTATGTTGGCAGTTGTTTTTATGTTGAGCAGTGAAACAGAGATTCCTTCTCCAAAACAACCTGCATTCCTCTTTAGAATACCTGACAAATTTCCTGATATAGCATTAGACGTAGAAGATGGACATTGTTCTGTAGATGAGGTAACAATTACTGAAATTGCTTGTCGCTGAAGTTGTACGATATGAATAATTGCTAAATGACGTTCCATTAGTTTTCTAATGAAAATACTTGTTGGTGAATCGGGGATCCGAGATTCTACACACACCACCATAAACAGCCCAATTCAGTGAGAAGTTAAATAACAATGATTTCTGACAAAGCATTGGAGATAGTTGATTCATCACTGGAGGAGTTATATCATCCCCTAAAAGCCTGAAATGTATACAAATGATGTCATGGACAGACCATCCATGTTAGCAGTTGATTCCATGTTTAGTGAAACAGAAATTCCTTCCCATGAACAACCTGCATTCCTTTCCAGAGAATCCGGTGAAAATCCTGTCATAGCAGTAGAAGTAAAAGACAGACCACCTTGTCACATTTACCGCAGTTATGAATCGCTGAAGTTGTATGATCTGAATAAATGGTCGTCAGGCATTCCATAAGAGTTTTGATTAATGGCAGGATTTTCCCTTCCCTACTGGATTCATTCTAAATATTAATGGCTTTTTACGAACTCGGAAGTCCGAAGACAAATTTTGCAGTCTGTCGTATATTTCTGTATATTCTTGATCTATTTAATTTGTTACAAGCATCACTAATTTCATCATAACTGTAATCTTTTTAGCAAGTTCATACATGCAAACGTTCTCTTCCAAATTTCAATCCAGGCTATAAACTATATAACACATTATGGTCCTACTGAGCTGAAATACAAAGCATACCAAATTACTGAAAAACAAAAGAAAGTAATGAAAGGTTAGAGGTGACTGAATTTGAAGAACAGTTTCAACCTCCCAAAATAGTCCTGGTTGCGCTTTGCCCTTCCCCCTCTCTTTGTGACTTGAGTTTTAGTTGGGTTTGGAACATCTTTAATCTATTACTGAAGTAACTAGATCGTTCTTACATGGAATTGCTAAGAAGAAAGAAGTTTTCTTCGCTGTGCGTATGAAAGTTCAGTGAAATATACAAAAAAGATATTTAACCGGTTAACCTCTTAACTTTTAGCTAAAAGTTACAAGCTAGAAAGGTATTGAAATGTAAAGATTGTAACAGAAGTTTGAACATCAGTGTGGTTCATAGAATTAACGAACAGGAGTAATCAACATCAGATTGTAACTTTCCGAAGCTACCTTGATCAGCACTGAGAAGTCTCTTACAAGCCCAATCAAGATCATGGAAGCATCTTCTAGATTACATTTGTTGTTCCTCTTGTCACTGCCAATCTGCTTAGTATGACTATTGATCATTTGAGGTCAGCCCAAGTGGCTCACCACAATTCTTTCTGTACAAGGGAAAAAACCGTATCAGGCAAACTACCCCATTGGGTGTGTTTGATATTGCTCTTGCTATTGTGGTTGAGATTTAAAAAAAAACAGTTTCATGAAAAACACTTTTAGTTGCGGTTCATAAATGAAATTGAAGTGTTTGGTTAAAACTGTGGTTGAGTTGAGGTTTAATAAAAAACAGTTGTCTTTGAAAAAATCTCAAATTAATTTATTCTTAGTATTTTGAATACCTCAAATATAATAATATGAAGAATAAATCTTGGAAAATAAAATAAAAATTGAATTTATTTTTGTAACGATTATGATAGTGGCAACGATAATATTGTCAGTAATAATTAGAATATTAATTATTTATAATAATTGTTACAATAACAACTATAATAATTGGGACAATTTAATAATCATGATAATAACAATAAGAATAATAATCAAGATAATTCATTTGTTTTTGTGAAAAATTAACTTTTACAACTTTTTTATGTATGATATTTTAGATCTAATATTATATGAATAAAAAATATACGAAGCTACACAAAAAAAACAGGTGAATTTTGTTTGTTAAATTATCTACAAATAAAAAATATATGAGTCACTTGCCTTCCGCTTTGCCGCAGACAAAACCAATTTTATAACATGTCAAAAAATATTAATGGTTCTTATTTTTTTTAATAATGCTATACATTAGAGCGAAATAATCAATCTATAAGACTTTCAATTATTTAGTTTTTTAATATATTCATTTTATTATAATAATGCATTTAAAATAATGAGAAAGGTTATTTTTAAGGTTTTTTTCTCTTAAAAAATAATTATATATTCTGATATTTTTTTTAAATACTAATGCCTCAAAAAAATATAATAAATAAGTAACAACTGAAGATTAACTATACATGTATAAGATAGGGTTTCTCTTTCATTTCACAGCACCAGAGTTGAACTTACTCTGTTTTTTAACCAAAACTACATTTAATACAAAGATAAATTCCAATAAAAATTAAAAATTAAAACTTCAAGTATTGATACATAAATACAAACAAATTATTTAGAATTATACAAAAAATACTGAAAAAATAAAGGGATCGAAACTAAATCAAGAAATAAAAGAATTATTTATTTTTTCCTTACAACAATTTTAATTTTTTATTTAATTTAATCCTTTGGTTAAAATTATTTACATATTTTATTTTCATTTCAGCCCATATGCATTTAATTCTTTATTTTAATTCCTGTATTTTTTAGATATACTTCTAAATAGTTCCTATTTTTGTCCATTTTTATATAGATACGCTTTTAATTTTGGTTTTTAATTCTAATTATTTTTTTGTTTTGTTTAGGTTGTATTTCTTAGAAAAATTTAATTATTATATTTTAGGTTGTTTTGGTTAAAAAATTATTTTTATGTATATTATTTCAGATCTAATATTATGTAAAAAATAAATACAACACAACACATAAACAAAATAGGTAAACAAATTTGCCTAAGTTATCTACAATGAAATAATACACGAGTCACTTCCCATGTATTTCAATTGCATTGTTTCTTTTAGATGAAAAAAAACCAATTTTTAATAAATTTTATCTATTATAAATTTACTAATTAAATATTAAAAAAACTAATTACAACATGTACAAAATTAATTAATTTTCTATATAGAAAAAAAAAACAAACGTAGCGCCATGCAATTAACCTCGTATTTCCAAAACTAGAGGACGGTGTAGTTTCCCAAAAAATCTAGATTGATATTTTAACAAAAACAAGTCATTGTCTAGATTTGGAGGTTGAAAAGAGGAACCCATTAGAGATTCCACGTGAAGCGAAGTGGATCCCAAAATAACCACTTTTTCGTCACGTGACTTCTCTACTGACCTTATCTAATTAACCACAGAGCAAAATTTAACACAAGCCAAGATCCTGTTTACTCCGTCATGGAGGCTGACAAAATGTTCCTGCTTTTTTCTCTTATAATGCTCCAATTCTCTTGGTGTGCATCCCAAGACTCCATAAAGACGAGCCAAGCCATTAAAGAAGGTGACCTTCTTATCTCCGAAGGAAATAATTTCGCTCTGGGATTTTTCAGTCCAGGTAGTTCTAGCAAAAGATATCTTGGAATCTGGTACCATGAAGTGCCAGAGAAAACTGTGGTGTGGGTTGCAAACAGGAACGATCCAATCATTGGTTCTTCTGGATCTCTCTTTATAAACCACTATGGAAACCTCGTTCTCTATGGTAACGATGACCAGAAGCTCCCAGTGTGGTCTACAAATGTTTCAGTGGAAGCAAATGATTCTTGTGCAGCTCAGCTCTTGGATTCAGGAAATTTGATACTGGTCACGAAAAGAAGCGGAAGTATTATATGGCAAAGCTTCGATCATCCTACAAACACCATGCTACCTGGAATGAAACTGGGTCTCGATCGAAAATTAGGAATTGATAGGTTCCTAACATCATGGAGATCAGATGATGACCCTGGGATTGGGGACTTTTCTGTTAGGATCAACCCAAATGGCTCACCACAATTCTTTATCTATAATGGTACAAAGCCAATTGCTAGATCTCTCCCTTGGCCATGGAGAAGTCAGATGGGCTTATACAAACGAACTTTTGTAAATGATCCGGACGAAATATACAGTCTCTACACAGTTACTGATGATTCTTATCTGCTAAGAATAATAGTCGATCATTCAGGACTTTCAAAGGCGTTAACATGGCGACAAAGTGATGGTCAGTGGAAGGATTACTGGAAGTCCTCTCAGTTTCGGTGCGACTATTATGGATATTGTGGTGCTTATAGTACGTGTGAATATGCCAATCATAATACATTTGTATGTGCCTGTTTGCCTGGGTTCGAGCCCAAGTACCCAGAACAATGGTCTGCGAGAGATGGATCGGGTGGTTGTGTCAGGAAGCGCCTGCAGACGTCTTCGGTGTGCGATCATGGAGAAGGGTTTGTGAAGATGGAGAATTATTGTCTTCCGGACACTTCTTCAGCAGCTTGGCTTGACAAGAGCAAGAGTCACGCAGCCTGTGAGCTGGAATGCAAGAGGAATTGCTCATGCTCTGCATACGCAATCATTGGAATTCCAGGCAAAGGGAATACTTGTTTGACATGGTACAAGGAATTAGTAGACATTAGATATGAAAGGAGTGCAAGTTATGATCTTTATGTTCGTGTTGATGCATATGAATTAGGTAGCTTTTTTCATTACAAATTTTTATTTATAAGAGCTTTTCTATGTTTTGCCACTGCTCTAGGCTTTGTACTACATGAAAGAAACCATTATTCTTTTCACCTGGTAGCTTTTCCTCTGCTGTTAATCTTTATTCTTTTCACTCTCATGCAGCTAAAAATACCAATGGAAAAACGATGCTGGCAATTTCAGTACCGTCAATTGCATCATTCTGGCTTCTCATTAGCCTATCTGCTTATTTGTGGCTCAAGAAGAGGGCAAAAAAAGGTACGACAAGACACTCTAATATCTATTTGATATACCTTCCCATTGTTAAATTTGCAATGATTTGAACAGTAATTGTTTAAACAATTACTGTTGAATCTTAACAGTAATTATTATGAAGAACAATGGAAAATATCTACAGATGAAGAACCAACAATTTCCAGGAATAACATCATGAACTTTATTGAATTGGAAATTTCCTTATATAAGGATTACAGGTACAATGAATTTGAAATCAAACATGACTCTCAACAACCGAGAGATTATTAAGGAACAAATTTGGATAAACCTGTCGTGAATAGAAAAATACGAAAATTAAAATATTCTGCCTAATCTTCCTATCTTCAATGCAAACTTCATCATTTTCAACACCCATGTCTTGTATTTATTCTGATTTTCTTTTGGGGAGAAGTTAACTTTTTGATTGGAAAAATAACCAGGTAATGAGCTACAGGTAAACAGCAATTCTATTGAATTGGAATATTTCAAGCTCAGCACCATAACGGCTGCCACTGACAATTTCTCTCCAGCTAACAAACTTGGCCAAGGTGGTTTTGGCTCGGTTTATAAGGTAGGGATTCTTACTGCATCTAGCTAATAAACTGATTTGTTTTTCTCTAATTTGAATGCTTGTAATATCTATGCTTGCCCTTGTTACATGATTTTAGGGTCTGCTAGCTAATGGACAGCAGGTTGCAGTAAAAAGATTATCAAGAAGTTCAGGTCAAGGAACAGAAGAATTTAAAAATGAAGTTATGGTAATTGCAAAGCTTCAACACAGAAATCTTGTGAAACTTCTAGGTTATTGCATTCACAATGAAGAACAAATTTTAATCTATGAATACATGCCAAACAAAAGCCTAGACTGGTTTCTTTTCGGTAAGTCTTTTTCTGTGTTTATTGCCATGCTTTACACTAGTCGTCAAATTATAGCTGGCTCAAAAGTAGTTTTTTTAACAGATGAAACAAGAAGATTGGTATTGGATTGGCCAAAACGCTTTGGTATTATTGTTGGAATAGCTCGTGGGATTTTGTATCTTCACCAAGACTCCAGGTTGAGAATCATTCACAGGGATTTAAAATGTAGCAATATTCTATTGGATACAGAGATGAATCCAAAAATATCAGATTTCGGAATGGCAAAAATATTTGAAGGCAACCAAACTGAAGATAGGACAAGGAGAGTTGTAGGAACATAGTAAGTACCTTTGCAGAAAAGAAAGACCGAGTAACAAAGTACTCACTTATTATTAGGAATGCTAAAACTTAAGATTCTTTTTTTTCTGCTGCAGTGGCTATATGTCGCCAGAATATGTTGCGTTTGGAAACTTTTCTGTAAAATCAGATGTTTTCAGTTTTGGGGTCATGCTGTTAGAGATTGTGAGTGGCAAGAAGAACAATATATTTTATCAACAGGATCCTCCATTGACTTTGATTGGATATGTGAGTTACTAGACAGCCATTTGTGCTCTTAGCTGAATTTTAAAGATTGTCTGCTCTGATTTCTTGTATGCTAATGATTTATATGAACAACACAGGTGTGGGAATTATGGAGACAAGACAAAGCATTGGAGATAGTGGATCCATCACTGAATGAGTTATATAGTCCGCGTGAAGCTTTGAAATTCATACGAATTGGTCTCCTGTGCGTGCAAGAAGATGCCATGGACAGACCATCTATGTTGGCAGTTGTTTTTATGTTGAGCAGTGAAACAGAGATTCCTTGTCCAAAACAACCTGCATTCCTCTTTAGAAAACCTGACAAATTTCCTGATATAGCATTAGACGTAGAAGATGGATCGTTTTCTGTAAATGAGGTGACAATTACTGAAATTTCTAGTCGCTGAAGCTGTAAATAATTGCTAATACGACGTTCCATTAGATTTGTAATGAACAACTCAATTTGTTGAAAAGTTAATAACTATTAGAGATCTTAAGTGGGAAGAGGAGCGCAGGCTTCTTGATTAGACATGTAAGTTGAATCTGGAAGTATTCCTGCAGTTTTACTGTTCTTAGAATATAGCATCTTTCTTACAAATTTCTTGGAGACATTCGCAAGGAATTGGAGTTATGGAGAGATGATGATAGGACCGTAGAGTAGTTGAATCATTCATGAAGTGCTGAGATGCATTCATGTTAGCTTCTTTTGTGTGCAATGAGAAGGCCAGCTATATCATCTGTTCTTTTCTGTTCTGTTCTGTTCTGTTCTGTTCGTGTCCAACAATGAAACATCACTTCCTTCTCCCACACAACCAATATTTGCTCAAAAATCAGGACATCTCTGATGTTTTCACATTTATACATGTAATAAAAGGAAAGAAACTCAAAAACTGTACAGCTTTCATTTCAAAAACTGTACAGTTTTTTTTCCCCTTCGCACTGTCTTGATATGGATGTTCTTGCGATTCCTGTACAGCTGTAAATTTCACTTGACGAATTGCAGTGGAACTTCCTCTATGATTGATGATCAAGCTGTATGGAACACGTTACTTCCTTGATTTGACCACCTTAAGTGATTCAACTAACAAATTTAAGATGGCATGCACTACATTTGTAAGGTGAATTTTGCATCTTTCTCTAGTGAGAGATTTCTATACTCAGCAGAAATATCCAAGAGCATTAAATTTGATCACTTTTTCTCTCAACAATATTATCATCACAAGAGGCTCAAACCCATCGAGTTTCGAAGTCATAATGGATTCTAAAATAACTTTTCCCATCAGGCTCCTGCTTCTAATATTCAATACTTTGTCACCATCTATAGCAATCGACACCATAACTCAAACCCAATTTGTATCTGGTAGTGAAAATCAATTTCTGACACAATCCTGCCTGGAATGAAATTGGGGTTGAACAAGAGAAATGTACCGAATTTGGTCCTAACTTCATGGAAATGAACTGAGGATCCAGCTCCTGGGGATTTCTCTTTCGAGCTAGACCCTCGAGGCTGCCCTCAGTTCTTCTTGTACAAGAACTTGTCTCCATGCTGGCGTGGTGGTCCATGGAATGGCACACTCTAAGTGGCTTACCTGATGTAGGCAATAGGCTAAAATCAATGATAATGATTATTCCAAAGAGATCGATCTCTTCATTTATTCTTTTGAGAACAATCAGAATGAAAGCTCTTCTGGTGGGAAAGAGGAAACAGTAGAAAAACATGGAGAAGAATTTGGGTGGCACTAGAGGACCTGTGTGATGGGGGGTATGCTAGGTGTGGCCCATCAACTATCTGCAAAACACAAGATGATGTGCAGTGCACATGCCTGCCTGGATTTAAGGCATTCTATCGTCATGATTGGTACATGTACTGTGAAGAGGAGAGAAAGGACAGATGTGGCAAAGGCAAAGATGAAGGCTTTTTGAAATTGGAGAATGTTAAAGGTTCCAGACGCTAGGTTTACAAGAGTGTACGCAAACGTTAGCCTTAAAGAATGTGAGAGAGAGTGCTTGAAGAGTTGTAATTGTACAGGATATGCTAGCTCAAATGCTACTATAAATGGACTTGGGTGCATTGCTTGGTGTGATGGTAAGTTAGCAGACATTAGAAAGTTCGTAGATGGGCAGGACTTTTGTTTACGGGTTGATGCAGAGAAGCTTGGCAAGTAAATTATTTTCGTTTGGAATTTCCCTTTAACGTTTAAGAGCAGAAGAATGAGAATTTACTGCTTCAAACTTTCAGCAGCTAGTACAAGGAAAAACTCAGCACAATTTCGAGCAAGGACTCCTGTGTTCGTTGGAGTGCCGGTTGCTCTTCTTGTGTTTGTGCTGGCTTTACGCAGCTTTTACCTGTGGAGAAGGCATACCAAAATGAGAGGTAATTTTAAACCAAACCCATCATTCATGTGATAAAAATCTGGAGTAGCACCTTTGCATCAGCATTATATCTTCCTGTTCCTCTGATAGCAGAACATATTACAGTGAAAATCCTGTCATATCAGTAGAAGTAAAAAACAGACCACCTTCTCACATTTACCGCATTTATGAATCGCTGAAGTTGTATGATCTGAATAAATGGTCGTCAGGCATTCCATAAGAGTTTTGATTAAATAGCAGGATTTTCCCTTCCTTACTCTTTTCATTCTAAATATTAATGGCTTTTTTACGAACTCGGAAGTCCGAAGACAAATTTTGCAGTCTGTCGTATATATTCTTAATCTATTTAATTTGTTACAAGCATCACTAATTTCATCGTAACTGCAATCTTTTCAGCAAGTTCATACATGCAAATGTTCTTATCCAAATTTCAATCCAGGCTATAAACTATATAACACATTATAGTCCAACTGAGCTGAAATACAAAACATACCAAATTACTGAAAAACAAAAGAAAGTGATGAATTTGAAGAACAGTTTCAACCTCCCTAAATAGTCCTGGTTGCGCTTTGCCTTTCCCCCTCTCTTTGTGACTTGAGTTTTAGTTGGGTTTGGAACATCTTTAATCTATTACTGAAGTAACTAGATCGTTCTTACATGGAATTGCTAAGAAGAAAGAAGTTTTCTTTGCTGTGCGTATGAAAGTTCAGTGAAATGTAAGCATGCAGAGCAACAGGTTGAATCGAGTCCTTTTCAAGAGAACCATTTGATGTCCTTGCATTCATCATGAGAATATGAAGAGTACAGAGAACTCGATTGGCCTTATAATTTCTATTTTCATATGATTTGGGTTCGAGGGGTGTTTGACACTGTGTTTCAATAATATTTAAAAAAAATATTTTTTTTTTCATTTTTATTTTAAATTAAAAAAATTTAGTGTTTTTAGATCATTTTCATGAACTGATATCATAAATGTTTTTTTTAAAAAAAAAAATCATTTTGATATATTTTTGAACGAAAAACACTTTAAAAAACAGCTACAACCCCACTATCAAACAATCACTAAGTCTCTTCATGTTTATAATGGGGGAATAGTTCTACATAACCAAATTTGGTAAGGACTAGAATTCTTTAATCAAACCGTGTCAGTCAACATACAACCAATTAGTTGCTATTGTGTTAGGTTTAGTCAATTTTTTGAACTATGCATTTTTTTTGAAAAAAATAAAGTTGCGTATTTGAAAAAAAACAATCCCCTTCATTTGTCTCTTTTGGCTAGAAAACAAAAAAAAAACATGTAATCAAGTTCTATTATCTTAATCTTATGCATGCCAATTAAAATTCCCCAACCCCTTTGCTTTTTTTCGTTTAAATGTGTAATAACTTTAAACATTAACTTTAATCTCCTTATTTTAAAATTAAAAAAAAACAATAATTAATAAATTATTTCTTCTTGCGTTTGATTCTAGAATAATATTTCTTCTTGAAATTTATCTACATGTAATAAAAAAAATTGATTTTTTTTGGATTTAACACTCGACACACCCATTATGTCCTCCATAGCACACATATCTATTCTATCCTTTATAAAGGTTAGAAACAACAAAGTACCATAAACAAACATCATTCACAGAGATATATCAAAGCTAGTAAATTTGAGGTATATTAAAGAACTCACACATACGATTGTCTTTCAAAAGTTTAAATATTAACATAATGTATATTATATCAAACTAGTTTACTATAGGTTAAAACCACTTTTTTCTTAAAAAAATGAAATAAAGTGGTCTTTAAGGAGTGCAAGTGGTATACAAAGGACAAGATAAGTCATGGTCAGTACTAGATTATTGACTCATGCTCTGTTGCAAGTGGTATATTTAATATATTGGACTATTGTTTTTAAAAATATTAATACAACGACATACAAAGGACAATTGTTTTTAGTATATTTAATAAATTAATATATTGTTTTTAACCAGGATATGATATCAAGATAACTTCATAGAAGGAAAATAATAATGAGATTAATATATATATATATATATATATATAAACTTTAAATTATATAAGATTTTTATATATGATATACTTTAAATACAATATAATATGAAGAATAAATATTAAAAAAATAAAAAATAATTGAATTTCTTTTTAAATAGAAATTGCTTCATATTAAAAATATACCAAAACACACATAAACTAAACAAATACAGCAAAAAAAAATACAAAATAGCAAATCACTATTTAAGAGGAATGTGGTCCTACGACTGATGCACGAATGTCGATTAAGGATTCCATGACCATTATTATAAAAATAAAATAACTTTAGATTCCATTAACTTCAAGATGTGTGATCTCATATGAGCGTTTTAGCTACCGCTATGATAAAATAATATATCCATGATCTACAAACAATTCCAAGAAAGCACCTTTCCTTTCTTCAGATCTGACAAAAACTTTGAGGAACAGCTTAAACTGTGTGCGCTCTCGTAATAATTAAGACACAATATAATAAAATAACTTCTCTTGTCATTCTCCACTAAGCAAAATTCAACACTTCTCTCTTCCAAAAATCAAGACCCAGTTTACTCCGTCATGGAAGCTGAAAAACTGTTCCTGCTTTTTTCTCTTGTTGTGCTCCAGTTCTCATCTTGTACTTCCCAAGACTCCTTAAAAACGAACCAAACCATTAAAGAGGGTGACCTTCTTATCTCCAAAGGAAATAATTTTGCACTGGGATTTTTCAGTCCAGGTAGTTCTAGCAATAGATATCTTGGGATTTGGTACCATAAAGTGCCAGAGAAAACTGTGGTGTGGGTTGCAAACAGGAACGATCCAATCATTGGTTCTTCTGGATTTCTCTTTATAAACCAATATGAAAACCTCGTTCTCTGGGGTAACGATGACCAAAAGCTCCCAGTGTGGTCTACAAATGTTTCAGTGGAAGAAAATGATTCCTGTGAAGCTCAACTCTTGGATTCAGGAAATTTGATAATGGTCACGAAAAGAAGCAGAAGTATTATATGGCAAAGCTTCGATCATCCTACAAACACCCTGCTACCTGGAATGAAACTGGGGCTCGATCGAAAATTAGGAATTGATCGGTTCCTAACATCATGGAGATCAGCTGATGACCCTGGGATTGGGGACTTTTCACTTAGGATCAACCCGTATGGCTCACCACAATTCTTTTTCTATACTGGTAAAAAGGTAATTGCAAGATCCCCCCCTTGGCCATGGAGAAGTCAGATGGGCTTATACGAAAGCACTTTTGCAAATGATCAGGACGAAATGTACTTGCTCATTACAGTTCCTGATGATTCTTATCTCCTAAGATTAATAGTAGATCAGTCAGGACATGTAAAGGCGTTAACATGGCGACAAAGTGATGGTCAGTGGAAGGATTACTGGAAGACCCCTCAGTTTCAGTGCGACTACTATGGACATTGTGGTGCTGATAGTACGTGTGAACTTACCAATCCTAATTCATTTGGCTGTGCCTGTTTACCTGGGTTCGAGCCCAAGTACCCTGAGCAATGGTCTGCGAGAGATGGATCTGGTGGTTGTGTCAGGAAGCGCCTGCAGACGTCTTCGGTGTGCGATGATGGAGAAGGGTTTGTGAAGATAGAGAATTACTGTCTTCCGGATACCTCTAATGCAGCTTGGGTGGACAAGATTAAGAGTCGCGCAGCCTGTGAGCTGGAATGCAAGAGGAATTGTTCATGCTCTGCCTACTCAATCATTGGAATTCCCGGAAAAGGGGATGCTTGTTTGACATTGTACAAGGAATTAGTAGACATTAGATATGAAACGAGTGAAACTTATGATATCTATGTTCGTGTTGATGCATATGAATTAGGTAACTTTTTTCAGTACAAATTTTATACAATTTTCATGCAATTTTCACTATTTGTACGTAGTTAGCATGCTCTATACTACATGAAAGAAACCGTTGATATTGGTACCGAAGGGGTCAGCCTTTGCCATATGTTTTATCACGTTGTCACGTTTCCATTGGAAAACGGGGTAGTTCATCTTTATTCTTTTCACTCTCATGCAGCTAAAAATTCAAGGGAGTCAAATGTTTCTCATGAAAAAACGATGCTGGCAATTTTAGTACCATCAATTGCATCATTCTGGCTTCTCATTAGCCTATCTGCTTATTTGTGGCTCAAGAAGAGGGCAAAAAAAGGTACGACAAGATTTCAAACTTGTATTTATTCTGCTTTTGTTGTGGGGAGAAGTTAACTTTTTGGTTCATGATTGGAAAAATAACCAGGTAATGAGCTGCAGGTAAACAGCAATTCTATTGAATTGGAATATTTCAAGCTCAGCACCATAACGGCGGCCACTGACAACTTCTCTCCAGCTAACAAACTTGGCCAAGGGGGTTTTGGCTCGGTTTATAAGGTAGAGATTCTTACTGCATCTAGCTAACAAACTGATTTGTTTTTCTCTAATTGTAATATCTAGGCTTGCCCTTGTTACATGATTTTAGGGTCTGCTAGCTAATGGACAGCAGGTTGCCGTAAAAAGATTATCTAGAAGTTCAGGTCAAGGAAGAGAAGAATTTAAAAATGAAGTTATGGTAATTGCAAAGCTTCAACACAGAAATCTTGTGAAACTTCTAGGTTATTGCATTCAGAATGAAGAACAAATGTTAATCTATGAATACTTGCCAAACAAAAGCTTGGACTCGTTTCTCTTTGGTAAGTTTTTTTCTGTGTTTGTTGCCATGCTTTACACTAGTTGTCAAATTATAGCTGGCTCAAACGTAATTTTTTTAACAGATGAAACAAGAAGATTGGTATTGGATTGGCGAAAACGCTTTGATATTATTGTTGGAATAGCTCGTGGGATTTTGTATCTTCACCAAGACTCCAGGTTGAGAATCGTTCACAGGGATTTAAAATGTAGCAATATTCTATTGGATGCAGAGTTGAACCCAAAAATATCAGATTTCGGAGTGGCAAAAATATTTGATGGAAACCAAACTGAAGATAGGACAAGGAGAGTTGTTGGAACATAGTAAGTACCTTTGCATAAAACAAAGACCGAGTGACAAAGTACTATCACTGATTATCAGGAATACTAAAAATTCAGATTCTTGTTTTTCTGCTGCAGTGGCTATATGTCGCCAGAATATGTTGTGTTTGGAAACTTTTCAGTAAAATCAGATGTTTTCAGTTTTGGGGTCATGTTGTTAGAGATTGTGAGTGGCAAGAAGAACAATAGATTTTATCAGCAGAATCCTCCCTTGACCTTGATTGGACATGTGAGTTACAAGAGAGCCATTTGGGCTCATTGTTGAATTTCACAATTTTAAATGTTGTCTGCTCTACTATCTTGTAAGCTAATAATTTATATGAACATCACAGGTATGGGAATTATGGGTACAAGAAAAGGCATTGGAGATAGTTGATCCATCACTGAAAGAGTTGTATCATCCGCGTGAAGCCTTGAAATGCATACGAATTGGTCTACTGTGCGTGGAAGAAGATGCCATGAACAGACCATCTATGTTGGCAGTTGTTTTTATGTTGAGTAGTGAAACAGATATTCCTTCTCCAAAACAACCTGCATTCCTGTTTAGAGAACCTCATAATAATCCTGATATAGCATTAGCCGTAGAAGATGGTTTGTGTTCTGTAAATCAGGTAACAATTAGTGAAATTGCTAGTCGTTGAAGCTGCACTGTGTGAATAATTTCTGGCGAAGCTGGAGGAGTTATATTTTTCCCTAATAGCGCTGTAATGCATACAAGTCGGTCTCTTGTTTTTATTTTAAGTATTGAAACAACATTTCCTTCTCCTAAACAGCCTGCATTTGTCTTGATGCAGGAGTTAGAACTGTACGAGCTTCATATAATTAGAAATTTTCTCTAAATATTTTATTTTTATAATACTTATGTTGGTAGTTTGGATGGCACTGATACCAATTGTTGGAAAAAATCTGATGAACAAAACACTTACTGTTCAGATCACTGTTAGGATTTTTGTTCCTGACGAGAAAAACAGTCACTGTTCAGATCGGTGACAAAAATCCTTCAGAATTTCCAGATTTTCAAAGAAAAAGAGAACAAGTAAACCTGATAGTGATTTTCAGTATAAAGGGCAGAATTTGTGCTTATGTTACTGTCATTCCTTTGATTTTATGTATAGAAAACGAAATTGAACATTACAAGAGTATGAATTCTAGTCAATTGTAAACTCTTGTTCTATACTAATTCTACGTAAACTTAAACTGAAACTACGTAAAATACTAGACCTCTTGATCAAACAATTGATCTTTATTGAACTAAACTAAAATACTAATTAAAAACAAACAACTCAGATTTTTGACACTACTCTGTCTTCAACTCTGTCTTCATCTCTTCTGATTCCTATTTGCAGTCTTGGAATCAGCTCCATTTCAGCCTTCATTCTTCAACAATTGTTTTCAAGGGCTCGTTTTCCATCCAAGTATCTTTATTGGTACCGATTTCAATGATGTGAAAACGTTAGTGATTGCCTTTCCTCAACACATATTCTAAAGCGGCTGAGAACAGATCAAGTTTTTCTCCACTGCTAAAATTCCCAACCTGATTCTAAACAACTGATTCATTCTGCCTATCATATCATCCATTTGATCTCTTCCATTCCTTGCATTATTGTGACGTCCATTAATTATCCATTTATGCTTAGGTGCTGCCTAGAACTCCTTCCATTTGTGGTCACTTGCATGCCATGTTACCAGCTTCAAAAACCCTGAATGATCCACCCTTATTGAAGGAGTTGTACCATCCGCGTGAAGCCTTGAATTGCATACGAATTGGTCTACTGTACGTGGAAGAAGATGCCATGAACTGACCATCTATGTTGGCAGTTGTTTTTATGCTGAGTAGTGAAACAGAGATCCCTTCCAAAACAACCTGCATTCCTGTTTAACGAATCTCGTAATAATCCTGATATAGCATTAGCCGTAGAAGATGGTCTGTGTTCTGTAAATCTTATAAAATAAAAACATTATAGATTTTTGTTTCTAACAATAATTATGGTCTCACTATTTTTTATTATTTCCATTGTTTTTAAGATTTTTTTTAATGTTTACATTTTAATTTGATTTGATGATTATTTGAAAATTGATATTTATTATTTTTTATCTTTGTTTTTTTAAGAAATAATCACGCTATCGTCCATAGTATGACCAATAATAATTAAAATATTAATTTTGTATAATAATATTTATAATGACAGGTATAATAATGGTGACAAAAATTCATTGGTCATTGTTATTTTTTTTGAAAAATAACTTCTGCATCTTTTTTTATGTATGATATTTTAGATTTTATATAAAATAATATAAAAAACCACACGTAGACAAGACAAATAGAAAATTATGCCAAATTATCTACAATAATAAAATAAAAAATTGCCCTTTGTTTCGCCATAGCTAGCACCAAAAATTTTTTTAACATGTAACAAAATTGTTAATGTTCCTAAATTTTTATATATATTATTTTTGATACTTTTTACTTAAAAAATAGGAGAGACTAACTATATATTGTGATAATTTTTTAAAATTAACGTCTTAAAAAATATAAAAAAAATTGAACTAACTTTTCTGTATAAATCTCACATTAATTTAATCTCAGTGTTCTAAAAAACTTTAATATAATAATATGAAGAAAAAATCTGAAAAATTAATCTTTGATAAGTTTTAGCAATTGCATTTTTGCTATATGCTAAAATAAATTTTTCGTCAAATAGTTAAAATATGCACACAAACAATTAGTATGTTGCATGCAACGAATAATATATCTTTAGTCAATTTCACCAATTGGGGTTTTGCTATCTACCAATTAAATTATTATCAAAGTACTTAAAACAAAACCACCAATCAAATTATTTGCTGCATAAAACAAATTACTCATCTGTGCTAAAATTCAATGATTGTAATTTTACTATTTGCTAACAAAGTTTTTAATGAACAAATAAAACATACACAACAATCGATCAATATGTTACATCGAGCACGTGACTCATTTTAACAGAATTTCTTTGAGATCAATTGTACATTCTATCGATGAAATAATTATCAAAACAATTTTAATAATAGCAACGTTCAATCACTTTTAGACAGAAAAAAAACTTGTGTCTAACAGATTATATCAATCTCAATTTTACTAATTAAATTTTAAAATAACCAATTATAACACGTATAAAATCAATAAGTTTTCCGGGCAAGTTAGCTTGTAAATAATCTAATAACAAACGTTGCTTTCAAAGTTCAAATTCTTGACTGATCGTTAGCAGCCACTCAAGACTACTATTTAAACAAATGTGTTAGCTCATAAGTCATCTGACAAGGAAATTTCTTAGGCTAAATCATATTTAAAGTTGACTGTGCATGCATGCATTTTTTTTTTTATTAAAGCATGCAAGACTTTTCTGCTGAAAATAAATAAATTAATTAAGTGGTCTCTTAGGAGTGCAAGTGGTATGTTAAGGACAAGATAATTCATGGTCTGTAGTAGATTATTGACTCATACTATGTTGCAAATCACATCAATTTTTTTAACATAATAGTTTTTCAAAGATTTATTAATATAGTTTTTTAATAAAAAATATTTAATTATAACCTGAGTAATGAAAATGTGATAAACCTATATAAAATATATCAAAATAAATTATGAAGGTCAATTCCAAATCAACCCAATATTAAATAACAACATAGAAAAAAGATAATTAAAAAAAAGAAAAAAAATCTAATCAACCAAATAGAAAAAAAAAATGAAAAAGGACAAAACAACTATTAGAGTTAATCCGAGTTGACTTGTCAAACTCACAACTAGGTCATGATATCAAGATAACTTCATAGAAAGAAAATAATAAAAATTTGAAGCTCCAATTTTTTTAAAATTCATTTTTTAAGTTTGAAATCTAGAAAAAAAAAAATCCATGAGATTGAGATAACTCCCCATAAAAAAATTAAAAACAAATTATGAAACCTAGTTTCCAAACAATTTAATATTAAATAATAAAATTAATAAAAAATAATTAAGTTTTCAGAGGGTGAAAAAAAACAATAAAATCAAAAATGATATAAAATAATGAATCGAGTTAACTCAACCAAACTCATGATCTACATTATGAGATCAAGATAATTCCATATAAAGAAAATAAAATCAACCCGAGGTAAATTATCAAATTTATGACCTAGGTAATGGGATCAAGATTGACCATAAAAATAAAAAAATAATGATCATGAAATTCAATTTTCAATTAACTCAATGTTAGAGGATGAAATTGAAAAAAAATCAATAAAAAATTAACTAAGTCAACCCAAGTTAACATGTTAAACCTGGAAATTATATCATGATATCATAATTTATTTTAGTTTGATATAAGAGTAATATATAACCTAAAATTGAAAAATAAATATCAAGCATAAATTCTAAAATAATCTAATATTAAATAATAAAATAAAATAGAAAACTAAAAATAACACTTTTTTTATGCGTGGGTGATATAATAATTAAGACACAACAGTCAGTGTTTTGTTAAAAAGATCTATTAAGCGAAGTAGATTCCAAAATAACTTCTCTTGCCATTCTCCACTCATCTATTCCAAAACTCAAGACCCAGTAGTACTCCGTCATGGAGGCTGAAAAACTGTTCCTGCTTTTTTTTCTTGTAGTGCTCCAATTCTCATGTTGTGCATCCCAAGACTCCTTAAAAATCGATACCAAACCATTAAAGAAGGTCACCTTCTTATCTCCAAAGGAAATAATTTCGCACTGGGATTTTTCAGTGCAGGTAGTTCTAGCAATAGATATCTTGGAATCTGGTACTATAAAGTGCCAGAGAAAACTGTGGTGTGGGTTGCAAACAGGAACGATCCAATCATTGGTTCTTCTGGATTTCTCTTTATAAACCAACATGGAAACCTCGTTCTCTATGGTAACGATGACCAAAAGCTCCCAGTGTGGTCTACAGATGTTTCAGTGGAAGAAAATGATTGCTGTGAAGCTCAACTCTTGGATTCAGGAAATTTGATAATGGTCACGAAAAGAAGCAGCAGTATTATATGGCAAAGCTTCGATCATCCTACAAACACCCTGCTACCTGGAATGAAACTGGGGCTCGATCGAAAATTAGGAATTGATCGGTTCCTAACATCATGGAGATCAGCTGATGACCCTGGGACTGGGGACTTTTCACTTAGGATCAACCCAAATGGCTTACCAGGAGTCTTTCTCTATAATGGCACAAAGCCAATTGCTAGATCTCTCCCTTGGCCATGGAGAAGTCATATGAGCTTATACAACAGAGATTTTGTAAATGATCCGGACGAAATATACACTAACTACACAGTTACTGATGATTCTTATCTGCTAAGAATAATAGCGGATCATTCAGGACATACAAAGGCGTTATCATGGAGACAAAGTGATGGTCAGTGGAAGGATTACTGGAAGACCCCTCAGTTTCAGTGCGACTATTATGGACATTGTGGTGCTTATAGTACGTGTGAAGTTGCCCATTCAAGTGAATTTGTATGCGCCTGTTTACCTGGGTTCGAGCCCAAGTACCAAGAGAAATGGTCTGCCAGAGATGGATCTGGTGGTTGTGTCAGGAAGCGTCAGCATACGTCTTCGGTGTGCGGTCATGGAGAAGGGTTTGTGAAGATTGAGAATTACGGTCTTCCGGATACTTCTAATGCAGCTTGGGTGGACAAGATGAAGAGTCGCGCAGACTGTGAGCTGGAATGCAAGAGGAATTGTTCATGCTCTGCATATGCAATCATTGGAATTCCCGGAAAAGGGGATGCTTGTTTGACATGGTACAGGGAATTAGTAGACATTAGATATGAAAGGAGTGAAAGTTATGATCTTTATGTTCGTGTTGATGCATATGAATTAGGTACCTTTCCTTGCCATATGTATTATCAAGTTTTTCCTCTGTTGTTAATCTTTATTCTTTTCCTGCAGCTAACAATACAAGGGAGTCAAATGTTTCTCATGAAAAGCCGATGCTGGCAATTTTAGTACTATCAATTGCATCATTCTGTCTTCTAATTAGCCTATCTGCTTATTTGTGGCTCAAGAAGAGGGCACAAAAAGGTACGACAAGACACTCTAATATCTATTTGATATACCTTCCCATTGTTAAATTTGCAATGATTTGAACAGTAATTTTTTTAAGCAATTACTGTTGAATCTTAACAGTAATTATTATGAAGAACACTGGAAAATATCTACAGACGAAGAACCAATAATTTCCAGGAATAACATCATGAACTTTATTGAATTGGAAACTTCCTTATATAAGGATTACAGGGACAATGAATTTGAAATCAAACATAACTCCCAACAACCGAGAGATTATTAAGGAACAGATTTGGATAAACCTGTTGTGAATAGAAAATTAAGAAATTTAAAATATTCTGCCTAATCTTCAATGCAAACTTCATCAATTCCAACACCCATGCCTTGTATTTTTTCTGGTTTTCTTTTGGGGAGAAGTTAACTTTTTGCTTCATAATTGGAAAAATAACCAGGTAATGAGCTGCAGGTAAACAGCAATTCTATTGAATTGGAATATTTCAAGCTCAGCACCATAACGGCTGCCACGAACAACTTCTCTCCAGCTAACAAACTCGGCCAAGGTGGTTTTGGCTCGGTTTATAAGGTAGGGATTCTTACTGCATCTCAATACTACACATTCGTTTTTCTATAATTTGAATAATTTTAATATCTAGCTTGCCCTTGTTATATGATCTTAGGGTCTGCTAGCTAATGGACAGGAGGTTGCCGTAAAGAGATTATCTAGAAGTTCAGGACAAGGAACAGAAGAATTTAAAAATGAAGTTATGGTAATTGCAAAGCTTCAACACAGAAATCTTGTGAAACTTCTAGGTTATTGCATTCAGAATGAAGAACAAATGTTAATCTATGAATACTTGCCAAACAAAAGCCTAGACTCGGTTTCTTTTTCGGTAAGTCTTTTCCTGTGATTTTTTGCCATGCTTTACACCAGTATCAACTTATAGCTGGCTGAAAAAGTAATTTTCTTTCAGATGAAACAAGAAAGTTGTTATTGGATTGGCCAAAACGCTTTGATATTATTGTTGGAATAGCTCGTGGGATTTTATATCTTCACCAAGACTCCAGGTTGAGAATCATTCACAGGGATTTAAAATGTAGCAATATTCTACTGGATGCAGAGATGAATCCAAAAATATCAGATTTCGGAATGGCAAAAATATTTGAAGGCAACCAAACTGAAGATAGGACAAGGAGAGTTGTAGGAACATAGTAAGTACCTTTGAATAAAACAAAGACCGAGTGACAAAGTAAAATCACTGATTATCAGGAATTCTAAAACTTAAGATTCTTTTTTTTCTGATGCAGTGGCTATATGTCGCCAGAATATGTTGTGTTTGGAAACTTTTCTGTAAAATCAGATGTTTTCAGTTTTGGGGTCATGCTGTTAGAGATTGTGAGTGGCAGGAAGAACAATAGATTTTATCAACAGGATCCTCCATTGACTTTGATTGGATATGTGAGTTATAAGAGAGCTTTATGTGCTCTTATCCGAATTTTATGTCTGCTCTGATTTCTTGTATGCTAATGATTTATATGAACAACACAGGTGTGGGAATTATGGAGACAAGATAAAGCATTAGAGATAGTGGATCCATCACTGAATGAGTTATATAGTCCGCGTGAAGCTTTGAAACTCATACGAATTGGTCTCCTGTGCGTGCAAGAAGATGCCATGGACAGACCATCTATGTTGGCAATTGTTTTTATGCTGAGTAGTGAAACAGAGATCCCTTCTCCAAAACAACCTGCATTCCTGTTTAGAGAATCTCATAATAATCCTGATATAGCATTAGCCGTAGAAGATGGACTGTGTTCTGTAAATCTGGTCACAATTAGTGATATTGCTAGTCGCTGAAGTTGCACTGTCCGAATAATTTCTAATATGACGTTGCATTAGATTTCTAACGAAACGAAGATTCTACACACACTACAACCTAATACAATGAAAAGTTAAATAACAGCGATTTATGACGAAGCTTAGGAGATAGTTGATTCTGTTGAAGAATGATGTTTTAATGCAGCTGATTCTTAGACTGAACACTGAAGAAGAAAAGGTAGAGCCGTGAAGAACAGAGCACCATCAGGATTTTATATTTTTCATTTGTTTTAATTAGTATTTGTGTTTAAGTCAATAATGATCAATTGCTTGATCTAGAAGTCTAGTCTTATTTGAGTTTTAGATTAAGTCCATTATGGTTTTGTAATATTCTGAAATTTTTAAAAAGGAAAATACATGTATGCCTTTAGTGACTTAGAATTAGGTTAGGGGTGTTGTAGTAATTGCACAAGCTTATAAATATAAATAGAAAAGAAGAGAAGAGAAAAAGGAAAAACAAAAAGAAAAGAGATTAGGTCTGAAATTGAGAGAGAGAATCGGGAGAGAGGAAGAAAGAAGAAGAAGAAGAGAAAAGAGGGAAAGAGAAGAGGAAGAGAAGGAAGAAGGAGAAATAAGTTGTTAAGGTAATGTGTGTGTTTTATTATGTATAAATGTGATTATTAGCCATGATTTTGCTTGTATGGGTTGTTAGGGTTTGATAATTTATTTGGGTTTGATTGATGAATTAGGAGAGATGTTAGGGTTTGAATGTGTTGGGTAATAGTTTAATTAGTTTGATTGTAGATGATTTTGAAGTTTTGAGATGTTTGGTTTAAGAAAATATTGAGAAAAATGGTGAATAATGTTGATAAATTTCGAAATCCCTTGCTGGAAATTCTGGGTTGAGGTTGAAGATGACAAAAATTCATTTTGGTCCTTTTTGGTGAAAATTTCAGTTTAGTCCCCGAACTTTGGAAAATTTCAGTTTGGTCCCTGGAATGAAATTCGAGATTCTGGACAGAATTGAGGATGAATTATGGACAAAATTTCAGTATAGTTGTGAATTTAAGAGGAGTTCAATTTAGTCCTTCAATATGATAAAATTACGATTTGGCCCTAAAAATATGAGAAAAATTCAGAATGGTCCCTAGGTGAAATAATAGCATTTAAGATTGGTTTGATGGATAATTGAAGTTCAATTGATGGATTATTATCAATTTTATGAGTTAGGTATTTGGAATTTGATTTCGGAAGAAACCTTTGTTTTAGGTTTTTGCGAAGAAATGGATAGTTGATTCAAAAACACATAGGATTATGATTTGAACTCTTAGATATGTTATTAAAGGTATTTTACTTCTTTTGAGTCATTTCTTGAGTATATCTTCTTTTATATATTCAGATAATCCCGATCTTCTACCCGCGGGACATCAGTAAGATTTCGTCAACACTCTGCTGTTGAACCTTATTTGCTTTTGAGTCAGGTGAGTGGATAATATTTAATATGCATGAGAAATAGTATAAATATTTGAATTTGCTAGTATGAATTGGATTATGCTTTTTTGATAATATATACCTTGATTATATTCTTGATATGATAAAGCATAATCATTTGTTGAATATCCGTTCTTGATATGAGCCTATATCTGTTTGTGAATTGATAGCTCCTCATTTGATTGATACCATGAGTTGAGCCTTGAGATATGGATATGTTTGATTGATTATAAGATATGCCTATGGTATGCCAGTCAGAATACCCATGCTAACAGGGTAGTGTTAGCCTTTGTGCACATCGTATCTGAAACCCTAGTTGGTCTGGGGAGTCACCAACCTCGTGCGGGACCGATCATCCCACGAGACGGAGCCTCATGCTCACTTTGCATTCTGATTTTCTCGACGAGCTTTACCTATTAAATTCTTGTTATGACCTATTTGAGAAATTTGTTGTAAGAACCTTGAGCCGATTTGATATTATACTTCTCTTTGCTATATTATCTCGTATGTGTATATTGGATATTATCTACTCACTGAGTTGTTGAACTCACTCCCTCATTATTCATCATTTTCAGGGTCATAGCTTGCTAGCAGGTCATTTTTGTCCAACTCTTGGAACCTGCTATTTTGGTTGTACTCGACATTTTTGCTCGTATGTCTAGTTAGTGCTCCACAAGTATAACAATATGTAATCAACTCTTGTATAAAGACAATTGAATTATGTAATAAAGTTTAGTTTGATATTCCCGCTGCGTTCAATTCTGAATTTGAATGATAAGTTTGTGTGTGAGTTTGGGTTCGTATAGGTGTGGAACCTTGGAGGGGAACCATGCCTATGTGCCGGTCACGGATCCGGGAATCGGGTCGTGACAGGTTTAGGATAAAGGTCAAGAGTTTGTATTTGATTAGAATTCATTCTCTTGTAATTCTTGATTCTCGTTTTTCTATAAATAAAAGATTAGGGATGGCAGTAACCTAACAAGAAATTCTGCCCCTTGTTCTGATTTTTATAGATTAATTACTTTGTCCTCAATTATCAAACAATTCTGGAAAATCACCCTGTTCTTGACACTGATTTGAACAGTGTCTGTTTTTCACGTTAGAAGCACAATTCCTGACAGTGATCTGAACAGTGTTTGTTTGTTCATCAGAAAAATTTCCAACAGATTCATCACTGGAGGAGATATATTTTATGAAAGCATGCAAGCCTTTTCTGCTGAAAATAGTGGTTATAAAATGTAACATTTGATGAAAATCAATTACATAAATCCACTTGGAGTCATCTCTGACGAGGCGACAACTCCTCCTCATTATTTTGGTCTCAGAGTTGACTTCTTTTGGTCTCTGCAGTTTGTGATTTCTGTTAGTGGTCTGTTCTTGTCTCCTGTTGTTAGACTCTGTACTTCTGTTCTACGATTTCCTGTTCTGCTTTAGGAATCCTCTTGTTCTGTTTGTTCTTGACTCCTATTTTGCTTGCGTTAACGATTTATCGGTTATGTTTTCTCTTCAATTGCAGTAAGCTGATTAAAGCGCATCACAGTTTATTCATTGACAATTTTCAGTTAAGCTAGCATTGTTACAAATATTTAGTGGCATCTTGCAGAGCCCATTACTTCAAGAATCTACAAGTTCAAAGTCGTAAAAGGAAATGCACATCTTTAACTAACGACCTTCAATGTCAGTCACTGTGAAATCTAAACAACCAGACACTGCTTCGTGAGAGCTACTACAAGGTTCTCTGAAAGTAAAAGCAGGCTGTTTCGGAGAAGGAATGGTTGTTTCGTTACTATTCAACATGAAAACAACTGCTAACATGGATGGTCTGTCCATGGCATCTTCTTGGACACACAAAAGACCGATTTTAATGCATTTCAAGGCTTCTTGAGGATGATACAGCACCTGAAGTGATGAATCGACAATCTCCAATGCTCTGTCTTCCTTCCACAGGCCTCACACCTGTGTGATTCATAGCATTAAGCATGCAGGAGGAGATCAAAATTTAACTCCAGGTATAGTGCTAAGAGTTTCTTACTAGTCCAATCAAGGTCTGGGCAGGATTTTGAGGATTAAATTCGTTGTTCTTCTTTCCACTCACGATCTCCAGTAACATGACCCCAAAACTAAACACATCTGATTTCAACGAGAATTTTCCAAACACTGCATACTCAGTTAATGTTATCATTCTTGATGAAAATCCATGCATGGTATTCTAAGAATCTATTTCTCTGGGTAAGTAAATGTACATACAATGTTCCCACAACTCTTTTTGTCTTGTCCAGAGTTTGGTCGCTTTTGAATATTCTAGCAATCCCAAAATCTGAAATTTTTGGAGTCATCTCTGCATCCAACAGAATGTTGCTGCATTTCAAGTCCCTATGAATGATTCTCAACCTTGAGTCCTGGTGAAGAGAAAGGATTCCACGAGCGATACCAACAGCAATGTCAAACCTTTTGCTCCAATCCAATAACAACTTTCTTGTTTCATCTGTAACAAAACATTTCACCTTTTTCATTTGAACTACATTAAACTGAGGTAGGCTGTAAAATGTCGATAAGAAACTTACTGAAAAGAAATGAATCCAAGCTTTTGTTTGGGATGTACTCATAAATTAGCATTTGTTCTCCTCCCTGAGTGCAACAGCCTACAAGTCTCACAAGATTTCGGTGCTGAAGCTTTGCAATTACCTTAACTTCATTTGTAAATTCTTCTGTCCCTTGTTTTGAGTTTTTTGATAGTCTCTTTACAGCAATCTTCTCACCATCAGGTAGCTCACCCTAAAATCATATTACAGGAGTAAGTTTTTATAATTCAGATTAATCAGTTCAAGGACGTGCAAAAATCCTGCAAAGACTGACAGTCATATCAAAGACTAAAACACATATCTGATATAATGCATAGGATATGACCTTATAGACTGAGCCGAAACCTCCTTGTCCAAGTTTGTTATCTGCAGAGAAATTGTTGGTTGCAGCAGATATTGTGCTGAGTTTGAAAAATGCCAAATCTTGATCACTGCTACTTCTTTGGAGTTCATTTTTCACCCAGGTACCTATTTTGAAGATATAATCACTGAACTTCATAATATATTTCTTAGAAAGGCACAAAATGGTGGACATATACAAGTTTCATTACAAGAAACCTGCTGTCAAAAAAGTTTTTACAGTTGATAAGAACATCTAACTGCTGTGAATATTGCATATAGAAACCATGTGTTTATGGTGCTAAAGTAATATTTCAGATTTTAATATTTTCCTGATTCCCTTACTCTATCATTTGTAGTTGTTCTTGCTTTGCCTTACCTTTATTTCCTCTCCTCTTACGCCAAAAATAAGCTACTATGCTGATGACCAGCAAAGCTGAAGAAACAGTGGGAATTAGAATGGCAGGAATCTCCTTTTCAAGATAATCATTTGATTTCCTGGCATTCTCAGCTGCATGAAAGTGAAAATAGTGAGGAATTCAGAATTTTTGTTTCAAATGGAAGCAACCGAAACAAAGCAGGAAGCTGTTCATTAATTTTTGTACCTAATTCAAGCGCATCGACTCGAACATACAGATCATATCTGTCACTCATGTTATATCGAACTGCATCTACTAGCTCCCCGTACCATGTCAAACAACCAGTTCCTTTGTCAGGAATATCTACCCTTGCGTATGCAGAGCATGAACAGTTCCTCTTGCATTCCCTCTCACTTGCAGACTCATATCCACATCCAACCAAACTGCTGCAGAAGTATCAGGAAGAAATACAAATTTCTACCTTCAGAAACCCTTCTCCACTCCTGCATACCGATGAAGACTCTAAGCGCTTCCTGACACAACCAGTAGACCCATTTCTCAGCATCCAATCACTTGGATTCCTGGGCTCGAATCCAGGCAAACAAGAACATTCGAATTTATTAACATCAGTAGGCTCACAAGTACTGTATGGACCACACCATCCATACGAGTCGCATTTAGACCGTGGTGCCCTCCACGTCTCCCTCCACTGGCCATCGCTTTCATGCCATTTTACTGCCTTAACAAAACCTGAATAATCCACCAGTAGTCTCGTCATTACAGAATCATCAGCAGGGATAGCAGTTGTCATGCCTATCTCGTCTTGATCATTTACAAATTTAGTGTTGTATGACCTTCTCTGTGGTCTCCAAGGACAAGAAATGAAATGGAGAATCAAAAGCAAAGAATACAGAAACAATCTTTCTGCATTCATTTTAGCTTTCGGGCGTGTTTTGGCCGATAATCGGTGTTGCCTCTTGCTTTGTGGAGGTGCTTGCACCTTTAACCAAGATGATATATATTCCTTGACTTCTTTGGCTGATGATTACATCTCTACGCTCTAGGAATTTTATAAAATAACCCTCAGCACATACACTAAAGAAAGATGTTGGATTCTTGAAATTAAAAAAAAAAATTTACTCATCGTCATTTAAGGGCAAGTTTGAATTTGTAGAAAGATCATGGTCATGTGATGTATGATCATGAAAGTCTTTGAAAGTGGGAACTAAGTCAATATTCTGTGTTTTGAAAAACAATAAAATAAAAAAAATTGGAAACCATATTTTTTTTTTTCAAAAAAAGGTATATTTATAAAAAATATTGATTCATTGGAAGTTTTTTTTTAAATATAAAGAATTTTTTTTGTCGATTTTTCATGTTATATATTTATAAAAATGAAATTCATTTCCATTTCCAAGTGACATTGGCTCAATTTTCTTCATTTTATGTCTCAACGTTTATTACGTGGGGGAATGTCTACGTAACCATATTAGGTAAAGACTAGAATTCTCCAATCAGACCAAGTCAGTCAACATAAAACTAATTGGTTTCTAACTTGTTAGGTTTGGTTAGTTTCTTTGTTTAGATTATAATATTGCATTTTTTTAAAAATAACTTAACAGATTTGTTGCATATACAAGCTAGAGACCCTCTTCACAAAACACTGCTAAGAGGTATTTGAAACTGTGTTTTAAAATTATTTTTGAAAAAAAAATATTTTTTTTATTTTAAATTAAAAAATTTTGGTGTTCTTATATAATTTTTATTTTCTGATGTCAAAAAATAATTTCTAAGAATAATAAAAATATATTATTTTAATGTATTTTTAAGCAAAAAATATTTACAAAAATAATATCAACTATACTCTCAAATAGACACTTAATAGAACAATGATATTTCCTTTTTTGTCTCCTTGCCCTTCAAGCTTTTTCTTTTTTAATTTGATGGATAAACTTTTTTTTTCTTCAAATTCACCTTCTACCTTGTATTATTTTGGATTGATGATTTATATATATTACCTTGTCATGGAGTTATTGAGGTATACAAAAAGATCTCTTTAATTGATATTCAATTTTGTAAGAACAGATTTGGTTCTATCTATTGATAGAGAAATATTGAAAAGGCATGACCATAATTGAGATTTTGGGCAAAACAAAGAGTTTTTCTTTCTTACTATTCCACTCGCATCCTTTTCCAATTTTTGTGCCTAGAGATTTTGGTAAACTTTTTCTTTCGTCTCTTTAGTTTGAAGAATAAATTTTTTTATCCAAACTTTTATTTTGTTTATAATTCAGTTTTTAAGTTGAGAAAAGAGAAAGAATTGTTGAAAATTAGGAGGTGAGAGAGAAAATATATTAATAGATTTTTAATATTAATATATTTCTCTTTTCGAGAAAAAAATAAATAGATAATGGTTTATTTGTTTTTTTCTTAATTCGTTTCATTTCATGCTTTAAAATGATTTTAAGATGTTTTAGGTTTGGTCTTAGGTTTATCAAGTTTTTTAAAAAAAATAAGTGAAAGAAAATATATTTTAAAAGTGCATTTATCTTTTTAAAAATTAAATTAATATTTTTAAAAAAATTTAATGTGCTTTTATCAAAAATTAAAAAATGTTATTTTAATGTATTTTTAAATATAACTAAAAAAACCACCTAGACTCTCTAAACAACTACTCTTAAATAAAACACACATTTTTAAGTTGCTGTCAAAGAAGCAACCGCTCTTTCTTTTTCCTTGTTTTTTCTAGTAATTCTAAATCTAATCAAATCTATTCAAATGTCCAAATAATTAATTTAATTTTTATGGCTTTTTTTTTTATTCAACACTTTTATCAAAAACAGCTTCTATTTCCGTTTCAGAATGTTTTTTATCCCGAACGTTTTTTTATATGTTCCGTATAGGGTTTGATTTATGAACTCATCAAATTTTTATTAAGGCCTCCAAACGAGTCATGTATATTATTTTGAACTTGATTTAGATTTATTTTTCTATTTACTTCAGAGTTTTTTTTTTAATTTTAAACTTTGTTTAGGGTATTTTTCCTAATATATAAGCATTTTATAATAGCTTTAATATTTAGTTTTGATTAAAAAATATTAAGTAATAAAAATTTCAATTTAAATTGTATCTTACATCATGTTTTTGAAGGTTGAAAAGAGGAACTCGTTAGAGAGAAAGACATTCTCTGGAGATTTATCTAATTCTCCACAGAGCAAAATTAAACACTTTTCCACCAGCCAAGATCCAGTTTACTCCGTCATGGAGCCTGAAAAACTGTTCCTGCTTTTTTCTCTTATAATGCTCCAATTCTCATGTTGTGCATCCCAAGACTCCTTAAAATCAAACCAAACAATTAAAGAAGGTCACCTTCTTATCTCCAAAGGAAATAATTTCGCACTGGGATTTTTCAGTCCAGGTAGTTCTAGCAATCGATATCTTGGAATCTGGTACCATAAAGTGCCAGAGAAAACTGTGGTGTGGGTTGCAAACAGGAACGATCCAATCATTGGTTCTTCTGGATTTCTCTTTATAAACCAATATGGAAACCTCGTTCTCTATGGTAACGATGACCAAAAGCTCCCAGTGTGGTCTACAAATGTTTCAGTGGAAGAAAATGATTCTTGTGAAGCTCAACTCTTGGATTCAGGAAATTTGATAATGGTCACGAAAAGAAGCAGAAAGTATTATATGGCAAAGCTTCGATCATCCTACAAACATTCAGCTACCTGGAATGAAACTGGGGGTCGATCGAAAATTAGGAATTGATCGTTTCCTAACATCATGGAGATCAGCTGATGACCCTGGGACTGGGGACTTTTCACTTAGGATCAACCCAAATGGCTCACCACAATTCTTTTTCTATAATGGTACAAAGCCAATTGCCAGATCTCTCCCTTGGCCATGGAGAAATGAGATGGGCTTATACAACAGAACTTTTGTAAATGATCCGGACAAAATATACACTGTCTACACAGCTACTGATGATTCTTATCTGCTAAGAATAATAGCGGATCATTCAGGACATGCAAAGGCGTTATCATGGCGACAAAGTGATGGTCAGTGGAAGGATTACTGGAAGTCCTCTCAGTTTCGGTGCGACTATTATGGATATTGTGGTGCTTATAGTACGTGTGAATATGCCAATCCAAGTGAATTTGCATGTGCCCTGTCTACCTGGGTTCGAGCCCAAGTACCCAGAACAATGGTCTGCGAGAGATGGATCTGGTGGTTGTGTCAGGAAGCGCCAGCATACATCTTCGGTGTGCGATGATGGAGAAGGGTTTGTGAAGATAGAGAATTACTGTCTTCCGGATACTTCTAATGCAGCTTGGGTGGACAAGATTAAGAGTCGCGCAGACTGTGAGCTGGAATGCAAGAGGAATTGTTCATGCTCTGCATACTCAATCATTGGAATTCCCGGAAAAGGGGATGCTTGTTTGACATGGTACAAGGAATTAGTAGACATTAGATATGAAAGGAGTGGAAGTGATGATCTTTATGTTCGTGTTGATGCATATGAGTTAGGTACCTCTTTTCATTACAAATTTCATACAATTTTCATTGCAAATTTTGATTTATAAGAGCTTTTCTATGTTTTGACAGTAATTTCATACAATATTAATATGTTTTTCCTCTGCTGTTCATCTTTATTCATTTTCACTCTCATGCAGCTAAAAATACAAGGGAGTCAAATGTTCCTCAGCTGGCAATTTTAGTACCATCAATTGCATCATTCTGGCTTCTCATTAGCCTATTTGCTTATCTGTGCATCAAGAAGAGGGCAAAAAAAGGTACGACAAGACTCTAATCTGCTTATTTGATATGCCTTCCCATGTCTTGTCTTTATTCTGCTTTTTTTGTGGGAAGAAGTTCACTTTTTGCTTCATGATTGGAAAAATAACTAGTTAATGAGGTAAACAGCAATTCTATTGAGTTGGAATATTTCAAGCTCAGCACCATAACGGCAGCCACTAACAACTTCTCTCCAGCAAACAAACTCGGCCAAGGTGGTTTTGGTTCGGTTTATAAGGTAGAGATTCTTATTGCATCTCAATACTACACAATCGTTTTTCTCTAATTTGAATAATTGTAATATCTAGGCTTGCCCTTGTTACATGATCTTAGGGTCTGCTAGCTAATGGGACAGGAGGTTGCAGTAAAAAGATTATCTAGAAGTTCAGGACAAGGAACAGAAGAGTTTAAAAATGAAGTTATGGTAATTGCAAAGCTTCAACACAGAAACCTTGTGAAACTTCTAGGTTATTGCATTCAGAATGAAGAACAAATGTTAATCTATGAATACTTGCCCAACAAAAGCCTAGACTGGTTTCTTTTCGGTAAGTCTTCTCTGGATTTTCCCCCCTGCTTTACACCAATTATCACCTTATAGCTGTCTGAAAAATAATTTTCTTACAGATGAAACAAGAAAGTTGTTATTGGATTGGCGAAAACGCTTTGATATTATTTTTGGAATAGCTCGTGGGGATTTTGTATCTTCACCAAGACTCCAGGTTGAGAATCATTCACAGGGATTTAAAATGTAGCAATATTCTACTGGATGCAGAGATGAATCCAAAAATCTCAGATTTCGGAGTGGCAAAAATATTTGAAGGCAACCAAACTGAAGATAGGACAAGGAGAGTTGTAGGAACATAGTAAGTACCTTTGCATAAAACAAAGACCGAGTGACAAAGTACTATCACTGATTATTAGGAATACGAAAACTTAAGATTCTTGTTTTTCTGCTGCAGTGGCTATATGTCGCCAGAATATGTTGTGTTTGGAAACTTTTCTGTAAAATCAGATGTTTTCAGTTTTGGGGTCATGTTGTTAGAGATTGTGAGTGGCAAGAAGAACAATAGATTTTATCAACAGAATCCTCCTTTGACCTTGATTGGATATGTGAGTTACAAGAGAGCCATTTGTGCTCATTGCTGAGTTTCACAATTTTAAATGTTGTCTCCTCTAATATCTTGTAAGTTAATGATTTATATGAACAACACAGGTATGGGAATTATGGGGACAAGAAAAGGCATTGGAGATAGTTGATCCATCACTGAAGGAGTTGTATCATCCGCGTGAAGCCTTGAAATGCATACGAATCGGTCTACTGTGCGTGGAAGAAGATGCCATGAACAGACCATCTATGTTGGCAGTTGTTTTTATGCTGAGTAGTGAAACAGATATCCCTTCTCCAAAACAACCTGCATTCCTGTTCAGAGAATCTCATAATAATCCTGATGTAGCATTAACCGTAGAAGATGGACAGTGTTCTGTAAATGAGGTCACAATTAGTGAAATTGCTAGTCGCTGAAGCTGCACTGTCTGAATAATTTCTAATATGACGTTGCATTAGATTTCTAATGAAACCAAGATTCTACCACGAACAACCCAATACAATGAAATGTTAAATAACAACGATTTATGACGAAGCTTACGAGATAGTTGATTCATCACTGAAGGAGTTATATTTTTCCCTAAAAGCCCTGTAAAGGCTTTCTGATGAGAAAATGTGTTAGAGAATAATATAAATTATATTCTAAAGCTTTTAGGTTGCTGCATAGAGGAAGAGGAAAAGATGTTAATCTATGAGTTCATGCCTGGTTGGTCGTGGGAACCTCCAAATATTAATTTTAGTCTTACTATTGTTAGAGTATAGAAGAAGAAAAGTCTAGAATAGTGTAATGTGTATAAATAGAGAAGTGCACACACAACAAATGTATGCAAAACAGAATTAAATACAATGTAATTCTAAATTTCAGTTTCCCTCTCTTTTTTCTCTTCTCCCTCTCTAAACTAATTCTTCTCTCTTTCAATTATCTGCAAACTCTCAATCCTAACAACTATCACAAAAAAAATATTTTTATTTTTTGCTGTTTTTTTATGTGAAGACCAAGTCAAAGACTACATTTTTTTTATTGTTTTGACCACACACAAGCTAATAAAGCTAGCCAATACACTGTGTTGATATTAGATATTGTTTCCATTCCAGCATCAATGGAGTGAAACTCTAGGCTTTTTAGTTTTTAATCAACAACCAGAAAAGCTTGTGCCTAACCTGACATCTGAAGGAACATCAGAAGGGTTCTTTTAAACAACAAGAGATCCAGGGGACTAAAGAGACAAAAGTTTTGACTACTATAACCAACGATAGGACAAGAACAAGATATTTAGGTCAAATTGAACTGATTAGAATGTTTCTGGAAGTGGTCATGAAGTTTGGGATAGATTTTTTACTGGAATCTTACTGTAACAGTGAAGATTTGAAGCTGAATTGGGCATACTTACAGATGAACACTTTCCCAATTGTAAGATTGCAGGTTCTCCAAAACTATGTTCTGTTTATTAGGCCCACATAATTTTTACTTCCTGCTTTGTTTCACATTATGCCATCTTGGTAAGTCCTTCATGTCATAATCTAAAAGTTTGCATAATTTCATGAAATCTCTTCATTGCCAAAGTTTTAGGAATTGGAAAGCTGTATCAGTGTTTTAAATAAAGGAGCATATGCTTTACAGCTATTTTTAACGATAACCTGTGACAGAATAAATTAGTTGTTGAGCCATTTTACAAACTCATCTGAAACAGCAATGTTTTTATTTTGCTTCTAGTCCCATGATCCAGAAAGGATTTAAATCCTATTGATTTTTATGTTTTAAAAATATTTTTTTTTTAAAAATGATTTTTTATGTGTTCTTAGATATTTCAATTTATTGATGTCAAAAATATTTTTAAGAAAAAATATAAAAATATTATTTTAATATATTTTCAAATAAAAAATACTTTAAAAAATAACAATTACAACCATTCGTACAAGATTTTAAGTGCGTGAGAGGCTTTAAATAGCTGCAGAGAGCCTGTTTAGTTGTGACTACCCAAGGGTCTCCCAAGATCCAAACTATCTCCTTGTTAACATAAATTATTGTTCCGTATAGGGTTTGATTTACCCTTAATTCATTTACACTTATTTTTCCTCATTTTCTCCTCCTCTTCTTTCTTTCTCTCTTCCTGTTTCCCTCTCAACTTTTCAGATCTACTTCTTTTTCTTTTTTCTCTATTTATATATATAAGTTTTTACAATTATAACAATACCCTTAATTCATTTACACTTAATTCTAAGTCATCAAAGACATTAATGCCTTTTCCTATTCAAGTTTTTCAAAACAGTACGGTTTGGATGGCTATGAGTTGTTGTTTCAAGGGCTCGTTTCCCATCCAAGGGAAAACGTTAGTCAATGCCTTTCCTCAACACATATTCTAAAGCGGCAGAGAACAACGTTCTACATTACAACAGATCAACGTTGCTAAAATCCCCAACCTGATTCTAAACAATTGATTCATTCTGCTGTCATATCATCCATTTGATCTTCTCCATGCCTTTCCAAAGTTTGCTTATTGTGACGTCCATTAGTTATCCATATCATCCAATGCAGCTGTAGTGTAGTGGATTTTTTTTAGGTTATATATAAGAGTAAAATATAACCTAAAAATTGAAAAATAAATATCAAGCATAAATTCTAAAATAATCAAATATTAAATGATAAAATTAAAAAATAAATTATTAAAGAAAACAAAACTAAAAATAACACTTCTTTTTTTTTTGTGTGGGGAATAATTAAGACACAACAGTGAGTGTTTTGTTAAGAAGATCTGTTAAGCGAAGTAGATTCCAAAATAACTTCTTCACATAATATCTCTTGCCATTCCCCACTAAGCAAAAGTCAACACTCATCTATTCCAAAAATCAGGACCCGGTTTACTCCGTCATGGAAGCTGAAAAACTTTTCCTTCTTTTCTCTCTTGTAGTGCTCCAATTCTCATCTTGTACTTCCCAAGACTCCTTAAAAACGAACCAAACCATTAAAGAGGGTGACCTTCTTATCTCCGAAGGAAATAATTTTGCACTAGGATTTTTCAGTCCAGGTAGTTCTAGCAATAGATATCTTGGGATCTGGTACCATCAAGTGCCAGAGAAAACTGTGGTGTGGGTTGCAAACAGGAACGATCCAATCATTGGTTCTTCTGGATTTCTCTTTATAAACCAATATGGAAACCTCGTTCTCTATGGTAACGATGACCAAAAGCTCCCAGTGTGGTCTACAAATGTTTCAGTGGAAGAAAATGATTCCTGTGAAGCTCAACTCTTGGATTCAGGAAATTTGATGATGATCACGAAAAGAAGCAGAAGTATTAAATGGCAAAGCTTCGATCATCCTACAAACACCGTGCTACCTGGAATGAAACTGGGGGTCAATCAAAAATTAGGAATTGATCGGTTCCTAACATCATGGAGATCAGCTGATGACCTTGGGAGTGGGGACTTTTCACTTAGGATCAACCCAAATGGCTCACCACAATTATTTCTCTATAATGGTAAAAAGCCAATATTTAGATCTTCCCCTTGGCCATGGAGAAATCAGATGGGCTTATGCAAAAGCACTTTTGTAAATGATCCGGACGAAATATACACTCTCTACACAGTTGCTGATGATTCTTATCTGCTAAGAATAATAGCGGATCATTCAGGACATGCAAAGGCGTTGACATGGCGACAAAGTGATGGTCAGTGGAAGGATTACTGGAAGACCCCTCTGTTTCAGTGCGACTCTTATCGACATTGTGGTGCTTATAGTACGTGTGAAGTTTCCAATCTAAATGATTTTGTATGTGCCTGTTTACCTGGGTTCGAGCCCAAGTACCCAGAGCAATGGTCTGCCAGAGATGGATCTGGTGGTTGCATCAGGAAGCGCCTGCAGACGTCTTCGGTGTGCGATCATGAAGGGTTTGTGAAGATAGAGAATTACTGTCTTCCAGATACTTCTAATGCAACTTGGGTGGACATGAGCAAGAGTCGCGCAACCTGTGAGCTGGAATGCAAGAGGAACTGTTCATGCTCTGCATACTCAATCATTTCAATTCCAGGAAAAGGGGATGCTTGTTTGACATGGTACAAGGAATTAGTAGACATTAGATATGAAAGGAGTGCAAGTTATGATCTTTATGTTCGTGTTGATGCATATGAATTAGGTACCTTTTTTCATTACAAATTTCATACAATTTTCGTTGCAAATTTTGATTTAGAAGAGCTTTTCTATGTTCTTCCACAGCTCTAGGCTGTAGTTAATATGCTCCGTACTGCATCAAGAAACCATTGATAATGGTACTTACTAGCTGCCGAAGGGGCCAGCCTTTGCCATATGTATTGTCACGTTTCCATTGGAAAAAAAAAGGTAGTTTTTCCTCTGCTGTTAATCTTTATTCTTTTCCTCTGCTGCTAAAAATTCAGGGGAGTCAAATGTTTCTCATGAAAAACCGATGCTGGCAATTTTAGTACATTCAATTGCATCATTCTTGCTTCTCATTAGCCTATCTGCTTATTTGTGGCTCAAGAAGAGGGCAAAAAAAGGTAAGACAAGACTCTCTAATCTCTATTTGATATGCCTTGCCATGTCTTGTATTTATTCTGGTTTTCTTTTGGGGAGAAGTTAACTTTTTGATTGGAAAAATAACCAGGTAATGAGCTGCAGGTAAACAGCAATTCTATTGAATTGGAATATTTCAAACTCAGCACCATAACGGCGGCCACTGACAACTTCTCTCCAGCTAACAAACTCGGCCAAGGTGGTTTTGGCTCGGTTTATAAGGTAGGGATTCTTACTGCATCTAGCTAACAAACTGATTTGTTTTTCTCTAATTTGAATGATTGTAATATCTATGCTTGCCCTTGTTACATGATTTTAGGGTCTGCTAGCTAATGGACAGCAGGTTGCAGTAAAAAGATTATCTAGAAGTTCAGGACAAGGAACAGAAGAATTTAAAAATGAAGTTATGGTAATTGCAAAGCTTCAACACAGAAATCTTGTGAAACTTCTAGGTTATTGCATTCACAATGAAGAAAAAATGTTAATCTATGAATACTTGCCTAACAAAAGCTTGGACTCGTTTCTTTTTGGTAAGTGTTTTTCTTTGTTTATTGCCATGCTTTACACTAGTCGTCAAATTATAGCTGGCTGAAAAGTAATTTTTTTAACAGATGAAACAAGAAGATTGGTGTTGGATTGGGCAAAACGCTTTGGTATTATTGTTGGAATAGCTCGTGGGATTTTGTATCTTCACCAAGACTCCAGGTTGAGAATCATTCACAGGGATTTAAAATGTAGCAATATTCTACTGGATGAAGAGATGAATCCAAAAATATCAGATTTCGGAATGGCAAAAATAATTGAAGGCAACCAAACTGAAGATAGGACAAGGAGAGTTGTAGGAACATAGTAAGTACCTTCGCATAAAATAAAGACCTAGTGACAAAGTACTCTCATTGATTATCAGGAATACTAAAACTTCAGATTCTTGTTTCTTTGTTGCAGTGGCTATATGTCGCCAGAATATGTTGTGTTTGGAAACTTTTCTGTAAAATCAGATGTTTTCAGTTTTGGGGTCATGTTGTTAGAGATTGTGAGTGGCAAGAAGAACAATAGATTTTATCAACAGAATCCTCCTTTGACCTTGATTGGATATGTGAGTTACAAGAGAGCCATTTGTGCTCTTAGCTGAATTTCAATGTTCAAATTTCTAAATGTTGTCTGCTCTAATATCTTGTAAGTTAATGATTTATATGAACAACACAGGTATGGGAATTATGGGGACAAGAAAAGGCATTGGAGATAGTTGATCCATCACTGAAGGAGTTGTATCATCCTCATGAAGCCTTGAAATGCATACGAATTGGTCTACTGTGCGTGGAAGAAGATGCCATGAACAGACCATCTATGTTGGCAGTTGTTTTTATGTTGAGTAATGAAACAGAGATCCCTTCTCCAAAACAACCTGCATTCCTGTTTAGAGAATCTCGTAATAATCCTGATGTAGCATTAGCCGTAGAAGATGGAGTATGTTCTGTAAATGAGGTCACAATTAGTGAAATTGCTAGTCGCTGAAGCTGCACTGTCTGAATAAATTCTGACGAAGCTTTGGGGATAGTTGATTCATCACTGGAGGAGTTATATTTTTCCTTAAAAGCCCTGTAATGCATACAAGTCGTTCTCTTGTTTTTATGTTATGTATTGAAACAACAATTCCTTCTCCTAAACAAACTGTACTAGCTTTCATATAATTAGAATTTCTCTTTTAATATTTTATTTTTATAATACTTATGATGGTAGTTTGGATGGCTATGATTTGTTGTTTTCTAGGGCTCGTTTTCCACCCAAGTATCTTTATTGGTACCGATTTCAATGATGGGAAAACGTTAGTGAATGCCTTTCCTAATTCTAAATAATCCCAGCTTAATGTTTCTGAATGAAATTCTTATTCAAAATCAAATCAAAAGGTGTCCGCTTGTATTTATAAGCTGCCAACCCTAATCCTACTCAAACAATGATTTACGGAGTTAAATAGGAAAAATAGGGGTAACAGGAAAATCCCCACAAACCAGGACTTGTGTCCTTAATTCACGTCATAGACAATAAAGGAAATAATAGAAACCCTAAGGGTCCCAACTAAGAATCTGTACTAATAAGGAAAGTGCAGCTGGCCCTTGGTAGTGATTCCAGCTAGCTGTGATTCATTCCATAACAATCTCTTCGTCTGCATCCAATCCAGCAAGTTGTAATTCAGTCCATAGCAATCTCTTCGTCTACATCCTTGGGTTGTTCTGTAATAGTAACAAGCTGTCCTGCATCAACTAGGGTTGACCCTATATGAGTAGTCTCCAATTCCAGGATCATCAGCTAATCTCCACGATGTCAGGAACCGGTCAAGACCTTTTTTCAGATCCAGCCCAAGTTTCATTCCAGGCAATACCTAGTGTGTGGGATAATCAAAGCTTTGCCATTAGATATTTCCACTTTCTTGAACCAAAACAAAATTTCCCGAATCCAAAAGCTGAGCTACAGAAGTATCAGCTTCCTCCCCTGAAACATTTGTAGGACTTTTGTTCTTCTTGTACAAGAACTTGTCTCCATACTGGCGTGGTGGTCCATGGAATGGCCACACTCTAAGTGGCTTACCTGATGTAGGCAATAGGCTAAAATACAATGATAATGATTATTCCAAAGAGATCGATCTCTTCATTTATTCTTTTGAGAACAATCAGAATGAAAGCTCTGTTTCTTTCAGTGCAAGAAATGGCACTGTTCCTTCTATTCTTGTGCTAGAACCCAGGAACGGTGCAACTGCTGATCTGGTGGGAAAGGGGAAACAGTAGAAAAACATGGAGAAGAATTTCGGTGGCACCAGAGGACCTGTGTGATGGGTATGCTAGGTGAAGCCCATCAACTATCTGCAAAACACAAGATGATGTGCAGTGCACATGCCTGCCTGGATTTAAGGCATTCTATCGTCATGATTGGTACATGTACTGTGAAGAGGTGAGAAAGGGCAGATGTGGCAAAGGCAAAGGTGAAGGCTTTTTGAAATTGGAAAACGTAAAGATTCCAGTCGCTAGGTTTACAAGAGTGTACGCAAACGTTAGCCTTAAAGAATGAGAGATAGAGTGCTTGAAGAGTTGTAATTGTACAGGATATGCTAGCTCAAATGTTACTATAAATGGACTTGGGTGCATTGCTTGGTGTGATGGTAAGTTAACAGACATTAGAAAGTTCGTAGATGGGCAGGACTTTTGTTTACGGGTTGATGCAGAGGAGCTTGGTAAGTAAATTATTTTCGTTTGGAATTTCCCTTCAACGTTTAAGAGCAGAAGAATGAGAATTTACTGCTTCAAACTTTCAGCAGTTAGTACAAGGAAAAACTCAGCACAATTTCGAGCAAGGACTCTTGTGTTCATTGGAGTACCGGTTGTTCTTCTTGTGTTTGTGCTGGCTTTATGCAGCTTTTACCTGTGGAGAAGACATGCCAAAAAGGAAAGGTAATTTTAAACCAAACCCGTCATTCATGTGATAAATAATCTGGAGTAGCACCTTTGCATCAGCATTAACTCTGCCTGTTCCTCTAATAGTAGAACATATTAGATTTGAACCTCTTTCACCTCATGATTGGCACACTAGATGTGTAGAGAAGGATAAAATTCCAATGTGGGAAGGGAGAAGGAGAAGGCTTCCTAAAGATGACTAATGTGAAGATTCCAGATGCTTCCAGGGCCCACGCTTACACGAGTTTGAGCTTGAAAGACTGTGAAATGGAGTGCTTAAGGATCTGTAATTGCAGTGGATATGCTAGTCTAGATATAAATAATGAGGGGTAAGGCTGTTTGGCCTGGTATGGTTTCCTGAATGACATGCAGCAATACACTGAAGAGGGACAGGATTTTTATCTGCGAGTGGAGGCTGGGGAGCTTGGTAAGTATTGAAAGAAGTTATTGACGCACAAAATTTTTAGTCTGATTAATTGAGATTAGACAGCTCGTAATCAAATTGGAATTGGTTTTTCTACAAGCTGACATGATCAAATTTTTCAGCTGCTTATGCAAAGAACAGCTCAAAATCCTCCACGGCTACGAATTGGATAGTTAAGAGTTATCATTTGTTTGCTATTGCGTTGCTGCTTCTTTTTGTGTCAATTTACCTTCACTCTCGAAAGAAACGTGCTGTGAGAAAAGGTAAGAAATCCTGAAATTAAGATTCTTAGGTAGGATTCCTTTTCAAGTTGTTGAATTACAGCAGACAAACCACAACCATTTATTCTAATAATCAATTTTTCAGTTCATGCTAATAGTGTTCTTTAATTCTGCCAGGCTATCTTGAGAAGCAAAGAAGATGTGAGTTGCTATCATTGGATCCAGAAACTTGTATGTCAAATTCTAAGGACCTTCCGACCGCCCATGATTGCGAAGAGAATGTTAATATAACCTTCTATGATCTAGGCACCATCAGAGCTGCAACAGACAATTTTTCTTCCGAAAAAAAAATGGAGAAGGTGGATTTGGCCCTGTCTAAGGTAATTTCTCTTTCAATTAGAAATAGGGAAAGCTCCATTAATTATATTACAATTCACACCATTTCCTCTTGGTACTCTCCAGCTGTATGGAACATGGGACGAAGTTTCTAGTAACTAAACCAGCACCTTTTGAATTACTTTCAGGGAAAGCTATCGAACGGGAAAGAGGTAGCTATTAAAGGCTATCGAAGAACTCAGGACAAGGAATAGTTGAGTTTAAGAATGAAGTTTTGTTGATTGCAAAACTTCAGCACAGAAATCTTGTCAGGATTCTTGGCTGTTGCATTGAAGCGGAAGAAAAGGTGCTGATCTATGAATACATGCCTAACAAAATCCTGGACTGCTTCATTTTTGGTTTGTCTCTGAGACTGTCTAGCAGACTTCATATAATTCCGCAGTGTTCTAATGAAAATGATTACGTAAATTTTAAGCAGATCAATCAAGAAAAGCATCTCTGGAATGGGAAAAGCGCTTTGAAATCATAATGGACATTGCCCGAGGGCATCCTATATCTTCATCAGGACTCTTGGTTAAGAATCATCCATAGAGACTTGAAAACAAGCAATGTTCTTCTAGATGGAGAGATGAATGCCAAAATTTCAGATTTCGGGACAGCAAGGATATTTTGTGGGAACCAAAACCAAGCAAATACAAACAGAGTTGTTGGCACATTGTAAGCACAAGACATCAATGTATTATATAGTTATTCCATACATTGTTTCCTACACAGTGGATACATGTCACCAGAGTATGCTCTGGATGGCCTCTTCTCTGTAAAGTCCGACGTTTTTAGTTTTCGGAGTCATACTCCTGGAGATCATTAGTGGTAGGAAGAATATAGGATTTTTCAAAGAAGATCTCTCCTCAGATTTGATACGATATGTAAGTAGAACTTGAGCTTAGTTTCCTAATAAGCAATTATTGTGTCCTCGCATGTTTTAATCCAAAGAATCGTGAATGATGCAGGCATGGAATCTGTGGAAAGATGGAAAAGCCTTGGAGATGATGGACTTATCAATCAGGCAATCATGTCCGAGTTCAGAAGTACTGCGATGCATTCAAGTTGGTCTACTGTGTGTGCAAGATGGTGAAGCGAACCGGCCAACAATGTCCGAAATTATTTTCATGTTGAGCACCGACACGGCTCTTCCATCTCCAACACAACCTACGTTTTCAACCATTAGAGGTCAGAATGATCCTAGTTTTCCTGCTATGGACACAAGCTCTTCAGTGAATCAGGTGACAATCAGTCTTGTGGATGCTCGATAAGATCTTCTAATAAAGTTATATACAGAGTTTGTTAAGGATGTGAATACAGAGAATTCAGCAGTCTTGAGATCTTGGATTTCTTTGTTATACTGGAAAAAGTGTTTGTGCCATGTGGAGATTGTTTTTTCCCTTCTTTTTTTTTTCTTTCTTCCTGTAACTGCTTGAAATACTGATGGGGCAAAGATTGCTGTAAAAATCTGAGAATGGTTCTCCCAGATTTTTATATCAACCTCGGAGATTGAAATTTAAAGTTGATTTTACCTTAAAACAGTCCATCCTTAACTTTGTTGTGTGATTTTGGACATGATTGTAGACTTATCAAAAGCTGAAATTTTGTTTTCACTTAAGATTATCATAAATCCTAAGATAATCACTCAAGATGAAGCTGCGTTGTGTTTCAATAAGCTGCATTGTTTCGACTTTATTTAGCTATGATTGAATCAAAGATTTTAAACTTAGGTCAACTCGGTAACCTACCAGAAGAGCATCTATCAGGTGATGAACAGACAAGATGCTGAGCTTAATTTAGAGCATGGTGAGGTTCTTAGTATTAGTCGATGGAAAATGACAGCACAAAATAATTCTACCAGAAATGGTTAGTATCCAAAAGGATAAGCTACCTTAATTTATTAGTTTCAACTTATTATGAAGAACCTCACTAGCCAACCATAACCATGAATCCCAGTAAGAGATTACTCATTTCATTGCTTGAATTCCTTCTTCTCCAAATTTTCCTGTCCACAGACACCTTAAGTTCTAATGAGTCCGCTACAGGTGAAATGTTTTGGTCTCTACTTGACTTTGGGATTGTTAAGCCTTGGAAATTCCAGCAGCAGCTATATTGGAATTTGGTATGCCAAAGTTTCAGTTTCAGAATGTTGTGTGGGTCGTCAACAGAGACAAATCCTATGAATCATACCTCTTGAGAGCTCTCGATCAGCAGCCAAGGTAACCTCACCCTCTATGATAGAAACCAAAGTAGTCCTGTTTGGTTCACAAATATTCCAGTCTCTTCGGACAGCAATTCTGTTGCTCAGCTTCTAGATTCGGGAAATTCTGTTCTGGTTCAATTAGACCGCTGAATAGTCTTACAACACTTGGGTTGGATAGGAAAACTGGTCTTCACCAGTTCTTAACATCTTGGACGTCCTGAATGATCCAGAAACACACAGAAGACCGGGTCAAAAAAAGACTGGGTCGTATTAAAGATCTAGGTCCTCTAAAATATTTTCTTGGTCTAGTGGTAGCTCGATCTCCTGATGGCATAGTCTTATCCCAACGCAAATATGCATTAGACATTTCGCAGGAGGCAGGTCTTCTTGGTAGCAAACCTTCCACTTTTCCTATGGAACAAAACCACAAACTGGCATTGGATAACAGTCTTATACTTACTAATCCAGAAGCATATCGTCGCCTTGTTGGGCGACTCATTTATTTGACCATCACTCGACCAGATATCTGCTACTCAGTTCATATTCTCTCTCAATTTATGCATCAACCTCGTCATGGCCATTGGGAAGCAGCTATTTGTGTCCTCAGATACCTTAAATCTGCTCCAGGACAAGGAGTCTTCTTACCATCAAAATCTGATCTTCAACTTCATGCCTACTGTGATTCAGATTGGGCTAGTTGTCCAATTACTGACGCTCACTTACTAGTTACTTTATTACTTTGGGTAGCTCTCCCATCTCTTAGAAAACCAAGAAACAAACTATTGTTTCTCGCTCCTCAGCTGAAGCTGAATATCGCTCTATGGCTAATACTGCTTGTGAACTTATTTGGCTTCGCACTCTACTCCATGATTTGATGGTCCCTATTTCTTCATCGGCTCAATTATATTGTGACAATCGTGCTACCATCCATATTACTGCTAACCCGATGCATCATGAACGCATCAAACATATTGAGATCGACTGTCATTTTATTCGGGATTGCATAAAATCAGGGTCTATTACTACAGCACACATCCCTTCTAAATTGCAACTTGCTGACCCCTTTACCAAAGCTCTTATTTCTCATTAATTCTCATTCCTTGTTGGCAAGTTGGGCATTCGTGATCTCCATGCTCCAACTTGAGAGGGCGTATTGGCAAGTCAACTGTCAATTATTCATCTTCCATATTTAGCTCTTTTGGTATTGATTTGTAACGAATCTTCATTTATTTACATTTATTTGTACCCATTATAGCTTCCTTAACAGTAGAGCTCTTTTACGCTCCTTCTTGTATATAAGGAAGCCATTTACCAGTAATAAAAGATAAGAGTGAACAACTCTCATTCTACCTTTTATCACACTCAAAAAATTTCTCTTGAGCTTAGTTTCTTTTTTTCTTTAGAAGGGAGATAGCTGTGAACAAGTTATCAGAAACGTCAAGATAGGGGGTTGCGGATTGTAAAAATGAGGTCATTTTGATTGCAAAGCTTCAGCACAGAAATCCCGAACATTTTTTTTATATGTTCCGTATAGGGTTTGATTTATGGACTCATCTAATTTCATTAAGGCGTCCAAACGAGTTATGTAAATTATTTTGATGTTGATTTAGATTTTTTTTCTATTTACTTCAGAGTTTTTTTTAAATTTTAAACTTTGTTTAGGTATTTTTCTAAATATATAAGCATTTTATAATAGCTTTAATATTTAGTTTTGATTAAAAAAATAGTAAGTAATAAAAATTTAAATTTAAATTTAAATTCTATCTTACATCGTGTTTATTGCCTTTCTTACGTTGTTTTTGTATGCGTCAACAACCCTCCTACATATTTCCAAAGTAGAGGACGGAGTCATTTCCAAGAAAATCTGGATTGATATTGTAACAAAAACAAGTCTTGGTATAGATTTTGAAGGTTGAAAAGAGGAACTCGTTCGAGAGAAAGTGTCATGACCCGATTCCCGGATTCATGATCGGCACATAGGCATGGTCCCTCTCCAAGGTTCCACACCTATGTGAACCCAAACTTACACACAAACTTATCATTCAATTTTAGAGTTCAACGCAACGTAAATAAAAAGTTAACTTTATATTATAATTCGATTGTCTTAATACAAGAGTTGATTACATACTGCTATAGCTGTGGAGCTCTAACTAGACATAAGAACAAAAGTGTTAATTACAACCAAAATAACAGGTTCCGAGTGTACGACAAAAATGACCTGCTAGCAAGCTACCAGCCTGAAAATAATAAATAATGAGGGGGTGAGTTCAACAACTCAGTGAGTAGATAAAATCTAAAATACAAATATGAGATAATACAACAATGAGAAGTATATTATCAAATCGGCTCGAAGTTCTTACAAGAAGTTTCTCAAATAAGTTATAACAAGAATTTAATAGGTAAAGCTCGTCAAAAAATTGAAATGCAATGAGCATGAGGCTCCGTACTGTGGGATGATCAGTCCACACAGGTTGGTGACTCCCCCGACCAACTAGGGTTTCAGATACGATGTGCACAAAGGCTAACACTACCCTGTTAGCATGGGTATTCTGACTGGCATAACGTAGGTGTCACGACCCGATTCCCGGATCCGTGACCGGCACATAGGCATGGTTCCCCTTCAAGGTTCCACACCTATGCGAACCCAAACTTACACACAAACTTAACATTTAACTTTCAGAGTTCAACGCAGCGGAATTAACAAAGGAAACTTATAATATAACTCAAATGTCTTAATACAAAAGTTGAATCATCCTGTTATAATAGTGGAGCGCTAACTAGACATAAAAATAAAAATGTCCATTACAACCAAAATAATAAGTTCTGATATTTCAACGCTAATGACACGCTAACTGAGCTACGAGCACTGAAAATAATAAATAATGAGGGGGTGAGTTCAACAACTCAGTGAGTAGATAATATCTAATATACACATGCGAGATAATACAACAATGAGAATTATATTATCAAATCGGCTCGGGGTTCTTACAAGAAAATTTCTCAAATAGGTCATATCAAGAAGATAATAAGTATAACTCGTCAGAAAATCATAATGCAATGAGCATGAGGCTCCAGACTGTGGGATGATCAATCCACACAGGTTGGTGACTTCCCCAACCAACTAGGATTTCAGATACGATGTGCACAAAGACTAACATTCCCCTGTTAGCGTGGGTATTCTGACTGGCATAACGTAGGTATATATATATATATATATCATAATCAAACAGACATATTCATATCTCAAGGCTCAACTCATGATATCAATCAAATGAGGAGCTATCAATTCATAAACAAATATTGGCTCATATCAAGAACGTATATTCAATAATTGATTATGCTTTATCGTAACAAGAATAGTACTTAACGTATATATTATCAAGAAGCATAATCCAAATACTAGCAAATCAAATATTTATAATATTTCTCATGCATATTAAATATTATCCACTCACCTGACTCAAAAGCGATCGAAATTCAAAAGCAGAATATTGACGGAATCCTACTGACGTACCGCGAGGCGGGAATATCGGGATTATCCGAATATATACAAGAAATACATACTCAAAAATGACTCAAAAGAATTAGAATACCTTTAGTAAACATATCTAAGAGTTCACTCATAATCCTATGTGTTTTGAATTTAACTATCAATTTCTCGCAAAACCTAAAAAACAACGGTTTCTTCCAAAATCTAGTTCAAAATACACAATTCCTAATTTGATAATAATTCATCCAATAAACTTCAATTATCCATTAAACCAATTTGAAATACTAATATTTCACTCCAGGGACCAAAATGTAATTTTCCAAAGTTCAGGGGACTAAAGCTGTAATTTTCCAAAGTTCGGGGACCAAAGCTGTAATTTTCCACCAAAAGGACTAAAATGAATTTTCATCATCCTCAACCTAAACCTAGAATTCCAGCAAGGGATTTTCGAAATTCCTCAACATTATTTCACCATTTTCTCAATATTTTCTTAAACCAAACACATCAAAATCTTCAAAATCACTTACAATCAAACCTATTAACCATTAGTCAAACCATTAAACCCTTAACATCTTAATCCATTCACCATCAAATTCAAATAAAATATTCAAACCCTAATCACCAATGCAAGCAATTAGCTTAACTATTAAACAATACTTTTACATAATAACACATACACATTACCTTAATATTTATTTCTCCTCCTTCCTTCTCCTTTCCTCTTTTCTCTTTTTCTCCTTTCTTCTCTCTTTCGGCTCACTCTCAATTTTCAGATTTGTTTCTCTTCTCTTCTTTTTCTATTTATATTTTACTAGTTACTATTATATCCTTAACTCAATTATCCCTAATATTAAGTCATTAAGGGTATTAATGCCTTTCTTATTTAATGTTTCAAAACCCTAAAATTATTTTCCTATTTAAAGTTTCAAAACCCTACAATCTCCCTACCTTATAAAAGTTTCGTCCTCGAAACTAAATAAAATGTTTGAATACATACCGAGATTATTAAAAAGATGAGGGTATTCCTCACGCATCTTATCCTCAAGTTCCCATGTCGCTTCTTCAATTGAATGACCCTTCCACTTCACCTTCACCGAAGCTATATTCTTTGACCTAAGCTTTCTCACCTGTCGGTCCACTATAGTTTCTGGTTGTACCTCATAAGTCACATCATCTCTTAATTCAACTGGATGCACTTCTAACACATGAGATGGATCCGACATATACTTCCGTAGCATAGAAACATGAAATACAGGATGTATAGCCGACAAATTCGGCGGTAAGGCCAACCTATAAGCAACCGCTCCAATTCTCTCCAAAATCTCGTGCGGCCCAATAAATCGAGGACTTAACTTGCCTTTCTTTCCAAACCTGAATACTCCTTTGGTCGGTGAGACCTTTAAGAACACACAATCACCCACTTGAAAACTCTAAGTCACGCCTCCTTTTATCCGCGTAACTTTTACGTCTACTTTGAGTCATGCACGAAGCTTCCTTCGATCACCTCTATCTTCTACGAGGTAATTTGAATCAACTCGGGTCCCATTAGCCTTTTCTCACCAACCTCAAACCAACAAGCGGTGATCTACATTTCCGTCCGTACAAAGCCTCATAAGGTGCCATCTCTATGCTAGCTCGATAGCTGTTGTTGTAAGCAAATTCCACTAATGATAGGAACTTACTCCAACCAACCCCAAAATCCATAACACGGGCTCTCAACATATCCTCCAATATCCGAATAGTCCTTTCGGGATCGACCATCGATCCCGAGGGTGAAAAAGCTGTGCTCAATTGCACTTTAGTACCCATCGCTTCACGAAACTTCACCCAAAAATCGCGATGTGAATTGTGGACCTCTATCTGAAATTATCGAGATTGGCACTCCATGCAATCGCACGATCTCGCTAATAAACAATTCTGCCAACTTCGCATACCCATAAGTAATCTTAACTGGTAGGAAATGGGCTGATTTTGTCAATCTATCAACAATCACCCATACTGAATCATAACCCTCTTGACTCCTAGGCAATCCTGTCACGAAGTCCATTGTGATTCTTTCCCACTTCCATTCTGGTATCAACAATGGTTGCAACAATCCGGGAGGTTTCTGGTGTTCACCTTTTACCCTCTGACAGGTCAAACATCTAGAAACAAAATCTGCTACATCAGCCTTCATTCTATTCCACCAATAACACACCTTAAGATCTTTATACATCTTGGTCGAACCAGGATGTACTGTATAAACTGTCTGATGTGCCTCTGTCATCAGTTCTCTCTTTAGATCATCTACATCAGGTACACAAAGTCTATCCCCAAATCTCAATACATCATCATCACCAATCATAAAGCCTACCGCTTTACCCTGCTCAACCTCACTTTTAACCCTGAGTAATGAATCATCTTTCTTTTGAGCTGCTTTTATCCTCTCAATTAGGTCTGATTTAACCTGAAAGTGAGCAATCATTGCTCTACCTTCGCTAAGGTTAAATTTAACTCCTTCATCCACTAATCCATGCAACTCCCTAATCAAAGGCCTTCGTACCTCTTGAATATGAGCTAGGCTCCCCGATGATTTCCTACTCAAAGCATCAGCAACTACATTTGCTTTACCTGGATGATACTGTATAGTACAATCATAATCCTTCAACAGTTCAATCCACCTCCTTTGCCTCATATTAAGATCTCTCTGCTGAAAGATATACTTTAAACTTTTATGGTCTGTGAAGATCTCACAAGTTTCACCATATAGGTAATGTCTCCAAATCTTCAAAGCAAAAACTATAGCTGCCATCTCTAAGTCATGTGTAGGGTAGTTCTGTTCATGCTTCTTCAACTGCCGCGAAGCATAAGCAATAACCTTGCCATTCTGCATTAAAACACATCCTAACCCTACCCTTGAGGCATCACAATAAACTGTATAACCACGGAACCAGTAGTGCTTGCTAAGATAGGAGCTGTAGTCAATCTTTGCTTCAATTCCAAGAAACTTTTCTCACAAGCTTCAGACCATTGAAACTTGACATTTTTCTGTGTTAACTTAGTCAATGGTGCAGAAATCCGAGAAAAGTTCTCCACAAACCTCCTATAGTATCCAGCCAAGCCCAAGAAACTTCTAATTTACATTTGCCGAAGTGGGCCTAGGCCATTGCTTTCTTGCTTCAATCTTTTGAGGATCAACCTCAATTCCATTCCTTGACACTACATGTCCAAGAAATGCTACACTCTCCCGGCCAGAACTCACTTTTTTGAGAATTTGCCATACAATTGATGATCTCGCGAGTTTGAAGCACTATCCTTAAATGTTGTTCATGCTCCTCTCTAGACTTTGAATACACCAAAATATCATCAATGAAAACTATTACAAATTGATCAATAAAGCTGTTTAAACACTACTGTTCATCATGTCCATAAAAGCTGCTTTGGGCGCATTTGTTAATCAAAAGACATTACTAAGAACTCATAATGACCATACCGGAGTTCTAAAAGCTGTTTTTGGAATGTCTTCCTTCCTTAACCTCAGCGATGATACCCGGATCGAAGATCAATTTTAGAAAAGAATTGAGCTCCACACAGGCGATCAAACAAATCATCTATGCGAGGAAGTGGGTATCTATTTCGAATCGTCACTCGATTTAATTGTCTATAATCTATACACAATCTCAATGACCCATCTTTCTTCTTCACAAATAACACTGGAGCTCCCCAAGGAGATACACTTGGCCGTATAAATTTCTTATCTAATAAATCCTGCAGTTGTTCCTTTAGCTCTCTCAATTCTGCTGGAGCCATCCTATATGGTGCCATTGATATTGGTTCGGTACCCGGAACCAAATCAATAGAAAAATCAATTTCCCTATACGGAGGCAATCCAGGTAAATCATCAGGAAATACATCAATGAACTCCTTAGCTATAGGAACTTGGTCCAACTGGGAAATTTCCTTATCTACATCCACTATGTGTGCTAGGTAATATTGTACCCCTTTTCGTGCCATTCTCCTCGTGATAGTCGACAACATAATTGATGAAGACACAATCTTATCTCCTCGAAACACTAACCCTGTTTCTCCATCTAAATCAAATACTACCTCCTTACCCCAACAATTTATTGAAGCCCTATGCTTTGATAACCAATCCATTCCCAAAATCACATCAAAATCAACCATATCTAAAACATTTAAGTCTCCCATAAGGATTTTACCTCCAATTTCTATTTCACAATCTTGATACACATACTTCACCAATATTGACTCATCTAGAGGAGTAGAAACTGAAATAAAGGATTCTAATAGAGTTGGTTGTCTATCCAACCTCATGGCAAAATATAATGATACAAATGAATGGGTAGCACCGGTATCAAACAAAACTTTTGCTTCAACAGAGCAAACGGGAAGAATACCTGAGACAAGCTGTGTTGGATGTCCGAGCATCTGTTGAGTCAAGGCAAAGACCCTAGCATGTCCCGGGACCCTGCTTTGCATCGACCTCTGTCACTGCACCACGACCTCTCGACCCACGACCACCAAAACCTCTACCACCATGAGCTATAGGCGGCCCGTCGATGGTGTCTGAACAGGACGTTGAACTGAACTAGATGCCCCTGAAGCTGACAAATGTCTTCTAGGGCACTCTCTAACCTTGTGGCCTATCTGGCCACAACTGAAACAAGCTCCAGTCCTTCTATAACACTCGGCACTAGCATGACCTCCTCCACAATATTCACATAAGGAATTGTCCCCAGATGGAACAAATGAGCTACGAGGAGCAGTTGGAACTGAACTCTGACCATAACTCCGAGCACCACTACCACCACTCTGATTGCTTAAGCCACTAACTGTAGTTCCCGGTCTAAACCTCCTCTGAGCCCAAGAACCCTGATGACCATTTCGTCCCCTAAACGGTCCTACGCTCGATCCTCCTGGTGGTCTAGAAGACTGGCCCTCTTCTCTAGCCCTCTTCGGTTGACCTGCACCCATGTCCTCAAATTCTCGTGCCTCAATCAACCTGGCGCAATCAACAGCTGCGGAGTAAGATGGAAACACCTGAGACACCATCACTATGAACATAGAGGATTTAAGTCCTCTAATGAATCTTTTCACTCTCCACTCCTCCGTAGGTAGGAGATATTCAGCATATCTAGACAACTGAGTGAACTTCAGATCATATTCATCAACTGTCATGCTCCCTTGAGATAACCTCTCAAACTCATAAAGTCGAGCATCCCTGACACTCTGAGGGAGAAACCTGTCCAAAAACATGGTACTAAACTCCTTCCATGTCCACTGAGCCTCTGCTGGTCTTGCCTTCTTCCTAGACTCAAACCAAGAGATTGCCACATCTCCCTCCAACCTAAATGACGCCAAACTCACAGCTCGATGGTCTATACATCCCAAAACTTCACATCGACGCCATATATCATCTAGGAACCTCTGAGGATCCTCTGAATTGTTCGTCCCAGTGAAAGTAGGAGGTGCCAACTTCATGAAGTCATTCAAGGGCACATTTACTCCTTGAACAATGTGAGATGATGACGTTACATCTCTATCCCTTCTCCTATCTCTCTCCATAGTATACTCTATCCAAGTTCGCATAGCCTGGCTAAGCTGCTGAAATTCTGTCATTGTCTCAGCGTCAGCCTCAGCCTCTCCTACACCTTCATCAACATCATTCTCCTCTTCAACCTCGTAAGACTCCTCCATTAGTGGAGGTATTTCCTCATCATCTTTGAGGTGCAGGTGCACCTCCTCTTCTTTGCCTAGTATTCCTCAATTGCACAATAGGGACATCATCTTGATCGTCACCTACTCTAATAGTATCAGCTATACGCCTATTCCTCGACATATCCTATATATATAAAAATAATATACACTTGTCATGTCGAAACAAATAGCACAATAGTTATCAATTTAATTATCGGAAAAGATATCTAAAGAAAGCATAAGGAATCAATAAGACGTGCTTGATGAGAATTCAAACTCCAAGCATTACAGACAAGACAATACGGATCCTAATGCTCCACATATTATAAATTAACTATCTTATTTTTTTTTATTATTATTATTATTATTATTTTTTTTTAACCAGGCTCTGATACCAACTTTGTCACGACCCGATTCCCGGATCCGTGACCGGCACATAGGCATGGTTCCCCTTCAAGGTTCCACACCTATGCGAACCCAAACTTACACACAAACTTAACATTTAACTTTCAGAGTTCAACGCAGCGGAATTAACAAAGGAAACTTATAATATAACTCAAATGTCTTAATACAAAAGTTGAATCATCCTGTTATAATAGTGGAGCGCTAACTAGACATAAAAATAAAAATGTCCATTACAACCAAAATAATAAGTTACGATATTTCAACGCTAATGACACGCTAACGAGCTACGAGCACGAAAATAATAAATAATGAGGGGGTGAGTTCAACAACTCAGTGAGTAGATAATATCTAATATACACATGCGAGATAATACAACAATGAGAATTATATTATCAAATCGGCTCGGGGTTCTTACAAGAAAATTTCTCAAATAGGTCATATCAAGAAGATAATAAGTATAACTCGTCAGAAAATCATAATGCAATGAGCATGAGGCTCCAGACTGTGGGATGATCAATCCACACGGGTTGGTGACTTCCCCAAACCAACTAGGATTTCGAGATACGATGTGCACAAAGACTAACATTCCCTGTTAGCGTGGGTATTACGACGGCATAACGTAGGTATATATATATATATATATCATAATCAAACAGACATATTCATATCTCAAGGCTCAACTCATGATATCAATCAAATGAGGAGCTATCAATTCATAAACAAATATTGGCTCATATCAAGAACGTATATTCAATAATTGATTATGCTTTATCGTAACAAGAATAGTACTTAACGTATATATTATCAAGAAGCATAATCCAAATACTAGCAAATCAAATATTTATAATATTTCTCATGCATATTAAATATTATCCACTCACCTGACTCAAAAGCGATCGAAATTCAAAAGCAGAATATTGACGGAATCCTACTGACGTACCGCGGGCAGAATATCAGGATTATCTGAATATATACAAGAAATACATACTCAAAAAATGACTCAAAAGAATTAGAATACCTTTAGTAAACATATCTAAGAGTTCACTCATAATCCTATGTGTTTTGAATTTAACTATCAATTTCTCGCAAAACCTAAAAAACAACGGTTTCTTCCAAAAATCTAGTTCAAAATACACAATTCCTAATTTGATAATAATTCATCCAATAAACTTCAATTATCCATTAAACCAATTTGAAATACTAATATTTCACTCCAGGGACCAAAATGTAATTTTCCAAAGTTCGGGGACTAAAGCTGTAATTTTCCAAAGTTCGGGGACCAAAGCTGTAATTTTCCACCAAAAGGACTAAAATGAATTTTCATCATCCTCAACCTAAACCTAGAATTCCAGCAAGGGATTTTCGAAATTCCTCAACATTATTTCACCATTTTCTCAATATTTTCTTAAACCAAACACATCAAAATCTTCAAAATCACTTACAATCAAACCTATTAACCATTAGTCAAACCATTAAACCCTTAACATCTTAATCCATTCACCATCAAATTCAAATAAAATATTCAAACCCTAATCACCAATGCAAGCAATTAGCTTAACTATTAAACAATACTTTTACATAATAACACATACACATTACCTTAATATTTATTTCTCCTCCTTCCTTCTCCTTTCCTCTTTTCTCTTTTTCTCCTTTCTTCTCTCTTTCGGCTCACTCTCAATTTTCAGATTTGTTTCTCTTCTCTTCTTTTTCTATTTATATTTTACTAGTTACTATTATATCCTTAACTCAATTATCCCTAATATTAAGTCATTAAGGGTATTAATGCCTTTCTTATTTAATGTTTCAAAACCCTAAAATTATTTTCCTATTTAAAGTTTCAAAACCCTACAGTAGGTATTTATTATAATCAAATAAACATATTCATATCTCAAGGCTCAACTCATGGTATCAATCAAATGAGCTATCAATTCACAAGCAGATATTGGCTCATATCAAAAAATGTATATTCAACAATTGATTATGCTTTATCGTATCAAGAATAGTAATCAATGTATATATTATCAAAAAGCATAATCCAATTCATACTAGCAATTCAAATATTTATACTATTTCTCATGCATATTAAATATTATCCACTCACCTGACTCAAAAGTAAACAAGGTTCAAAAGCATAATGTTGACGAAACCTTACTGACATCCCGCAGGTAGAATATCGGGATTATCTGAATATATCAAAGAAGATATACTCAAAAATGACTCAAAAAAAGTAAAATACCTTTAATAACATATCTAAGAGTTCAAACTCATAATCCTATGAGTTTTTGAATCAAACTATCCATTTTTCGCAAAAAAACCTAAAACAAAGGTTTCTTCCGAAATCTAATTCAAAATACACAATTCATATAATTTGACAATAATTCATCAAATGAGCCTCAATTATTCATCAAGCCAATCTGAAATACTATTATTTCACCTAGGGACCATTCTGAATTTTTCTTATATTTTTAGGTCAAATTGTAATTTTATCAAATTAAATGACTAATTGAACTCCTAATAAATTCATAACTATACTGAAATTTTGCCCCTAATTCAACCTCAATTCTGTCCATGAATCTCTAATTTTACTACAGGGACCAAACTGTAATTTTTTTCAATGTTCGGGGACTAAACTGCAATTTTCACAAATAAGGGACCAAAATGAAATTTTGTCATCTTCAACCTTCATCCCAGAATTCCAGCAAGGTATTTTCAAAATTTCTCAACATTATTTCACCAAACACATCAAATAACTTTAAAATCATCTACAATCAAACTAATTAAACCATTACCCAACACATTCAACCCTTAACATCTCCCTTAATTCATCAACCAAACCCAAATAAAATCCTCAAACCCTAACCATCAATACAAACAAAAATTATAACTAATAACCATATTTATACATATTAAAACATACACATTACCTTAACAACTTTTTTTTCTTTGTCTTTTTTTCTCCTACTCTTCTCTCTCCCTCTTTTCTCTTCTTCTTATTCTTTCTTTCTCTCTTCCCGATTCTCTCTCTCTCAAATTTTGTCACGTGCCTGGTCTTGTCACAGGCAGGGAAAGGCATGGCCAGGAAGAGGCCACGCAAGTCACAATGGCAGACAAGGAAGGGACAGCCACGCAGACCAGTCAGAGTCAAGTCAAATCAGCAAGGGGCCAACTAATCCAGTTCAGATGGAATTAGTTTCGGTTTGGTTGGAACAACTGGTTCCTTGTATTTAGCTGTACTTAGCTGTAGTTAAGTCTTTTAATTAAGATGGGACACGCGCCCAGATTAGTTGATTAGATTAGCTGATAGGATTAGTTTAATCGTATTTTATTCAAATTCAAAGTGTTGTTCTTAATTAGTATTTAAGCAGCCTTTAACAATAAAAAGGCATCAGAGCTTTTTTTTCTTAATTCAAGTATTAGGAGGTTTTGGATTCCTCGAAAATCCTTAAAAATTTCGTCTCAATTCCATTGATAGTTCAGGAATCATAACAAATTTTCAGATTACTTCTCTTTTTCTTTTCTTTTCTTTTCTTTTTTATTTATATTTACTACCTTATACATTTACTACAATTCCCTTAATTCATTTAAATTTAATTCTAAGCCACCAAAGACATTCATGTATTTGTATTTTTTTTAATTTTCAAAACACTACAGAAAGTGATTCCACGTTAAGCGAAGTGGATCCCAAAGTAACCAAATTCATCACGTGACATCTCTGCAGACCTTATCTAATTCTCCACCGAGCAAAATTTAACACTTCTCCAAAAGCCAAGATCCAGTTTACTCCGTCATGGAGGCTGAAAAACTGTTCCTGCTTTTTTCTCTTATAATCCAATTCTCGTGTTGTGCATCCCAAGACTCCATAAAGACGAGCCAAGCCATTAAAGAAGGTGACCTTCTTATCTCCAAAGGAAATAATTTCGCACTGGGATTTTTCAGTCCAGGTAGTTCTAGCAATAGATATCTTGGGATCTGGTACCATAAAGTGTCAGAGAAAACTGTGGTGTGGGTTGCAAACAGGAACGATCCAATCATTGGTTCTTCTGGATTTCTCTTTATAAACCAATATGAAAACCTCGTTCTCTATGGTAACGATGACCAAAAGCTCCCAGTGTGGTCTACAAATGTTTCAGTGGAAGAAAATGATTCCTGTGAAGCTCAACTCTTGGATTCAGGAAATTTGATAATGGTCACGAAAAGAAGCAGAAGTATTAGATGGCAAAGCTTCGATCATCCTACAAACATCATGCTACCTGGAATGAAACTTGGGGTCGATCGAAAATTAGGAATTGATCGGTTCCTAACATCATGGAGATCAGCTGATGACCCTGGGACTGGGGACTTTTCACTTAGGATCAACCCAAATGGCTCACCACAGTTCTTTTTCTATAATGGTAAAAAGCCAATTGTTAGATCTCCCCCTTGGCCATGGAGAAATGAGAGCTTATACAAAATCAGTTTTGTAAATGATCCGGACGAGACGTACTTGCTCTACACAGTTACTGAAGATTCTTATCTGCTAAGAATAATAGTTGATCATTCAGGACTTGTAAAGGCGTTAACATGGAGACAAAGTGATGGTCAATGGAAGGATTACTGGAAAACCCCACAGTTTCAGTGCGACTATTATGGACTGTGTGGTGCTGATAGTACTTGTGAACTTACCAAATATAATACATATGTATGTGCCTGTCTACCTGGGTTCGAGCCCAAGTACCCAGAACAATGGTCTGCGAGAGATGGATCTGGTGGTTGTGTCAGGAAGCGCCAGCATACATCTTCGGTGTGCGATGATGGAGAAGGGTTTGTGAAGATAGAGAATTACTGTCTTCCGGATACTTCTAATGCAACTTGGGTGGACATGAGCAAGAGTCGCGAAGACTGTGAGCTGGAATGCAAGAGGAATTGTTCATGCTCTGCATACTCAATCATTGAAATTCCCGGAAAAGGGGATGCTTGTTTGACATGGTACAAGGAATTAGTAGACATTAGATATGAAAGGAGTGAAACTTATGATCTTTATGTTCGTGTTGATGCATATGAATTAGGTACCCTTTTTCATTACAAATTGATCTAGTCTACAACAAGAAACCATTGATACTAGGTACCGAAGGGGCCAGCCTTCGCCATATGTTTTGTCACGTTTCCATTGGAAAAGGGAGACAAATGTTTTTCTTCTGCTGTTAATCTTTGCACTCTCATGCAGCTAAAAATACAAGGGAGACAAATGTTTCGCATGAAAAACCGATGCTGGCAATTTTAGCACCATCAATTGCATCATTCTGCCTTCTCGTTAGCCTATCTGCTTATTTGTGGCTCAAGAAGAGGGCAAAAAAAGGTAAGACAAGACACTCTAATATCTATTTTATATGCCTTGCCATGTCTTGTATTTATTCTTCTTTTGTTGTTGGGAGAAGTTAACTTTTTGTTGGAAAAATAACCAGGTAATGAGCTGCAGGTAAACAGCAATTCTATTGAATTGGAATATTTCAAACTCAGCACCATAACGGCGGCCACTGACAACTTCTCTCCAGCTAATAAACTCGGCCAAGGTGGTTTTGGCTCGGTTTATAAGGTAGGGATTCTTACTGAATGGCCTCTCAATACTACAGATTTGTTTTTCTCTAATTTGAATAATTTTAATATCTAGCTTGCCCTTGTTACATGATTTTAGGGTCTGCTAGCTAATGGACAGCAGGTTGCCGTAAAGAGATTATCTAGAAGTTCAGGGCAAGGAACAGAAGAATTTAAAAATGAAGTTATGGTAATTGCAAAGCTTCAACACAGAAATCTTGTGAAACTTCTAGGTTATTGCATTCACAATGAAGAAAAAATGTTAATCTATGAATACTTGCCAAACAAAAGCTTGGACTCGTTTCTTTTTGGTAAGTCTTTTTCTGTGTTTATTGCCATGCTTTACACTAGTTGTCAAATTATAGCTAGCTGAAGAGTAATTTTATTAACAGATGAAACAAGAAGATTGTTAATGGATTGGCGAAAACGCTTCGATATTATTGTTGGAATAGCTCGTGGGATTCTGTATCTTCACCAAGACTCCAGGTTGAGAATCATTCACAGGGATTTAAAATGTAGCAATATTCTATTGGATGCAGAGATGAATCCAAAAATATCAGATTTCGGATTGGCAAAAATTTTTGAGGGCAACCAAACTGAAGATAGGACAAGGAGAGTTGTAGGAACATAGTAAGTACCTTTGCATAAATCAAAGACCGAGTGACAAAGTACTATCACTGATTATCAGGAGTACTAAAAGCTTCAGATTCTTGTTTTTCTGCTGCAGTGGCTATATGTCGCCAGAATATGTTGCGTTTGGAAACTTTTCTGTAAAATCAGATGTTTTCAGTTTTGGGGTCATGCTGTTAGAGATTGTGAGTGGCAAAAAGAACAATATATTTTATCAACAGGATCCTCCATTGACTTTGATTGGATATGTGAGTTACTAGACAGCCATTTGTGCTCATTGCTGAATTTCACAATTTTAAATGTTGTCTGCTCTAATATCTTGTAAGTTAACGATTTATATGAACATCACAGGTATGGGAATTATGGGGACAAGAAAAGGCATTGGAGATTGTTGATCCATCACTGAAGGAGTTGTATCATCCGCGTGAAGCCTTGAAATGCATACGAATTGGTCTACTGTGCGTGGAAGAAGATGCCATGAACAGACCATCTATGTTGGCAGCTGTTTTTATGCTGAGTAGTGAAACAGAGATCCCTTCTCCAAAACAACCTGCATTCCTGTTTAGAGAATCTCATAATAATCCTGATATAGCATTAGCCGTAGAAGATGGACTGTGTTCTGTAAATCAGGTAACAATTAGTGAAATTGCTAGTCGCTGAAGCTGCACTGTCTGAATAATTTCTGACGAAGCTTTGGGGATAGTTGATTCATCACTGGAGGAGTTATATTTTTCCCTAAAAGCCCTGTAATGCATACAAGTCGTTCTCTTGTTTTTATGTTATGTATTGAAACAACAATTCCTTCTCCTAAACAAACTGTACTAGCTTTCATATAATTAGAATTTTTCTTGTAATATTTTATTTTTATAATACTTATGATGGTAGTTTGGATGGCTATGATTTGTTGTTTTCAAGGGCTCGTTTTCCACCCAAGTATCTTTATTGGTACCGATTTCAATGATGGGAAAACGTTAGTGAATGCCTTTCCTACACCAGAACAGATCAAGTTTTTCTCCACTGCTAAAATTCCCAACCTGATTCTAAATAATCCCAGCTTAATGTTTCTGAATGAAATTCTTATTCAAAATCAAATCAAAAGGTGTCCGCTTGTATTTATAAGCTGCCAACCCTAATCCTACTCAAACAATGATTAACGGAATTAAATAGGAAAAATAGGGGTAACAGGAAAATCCCCACAAACCAGGACTTATGTCTTAGACAATAAAGGAAATAATAGAAACCCTAAGGTTTACAAGAGTGTACGCAAACGTTAGCCTTAAAGAATGAGAGATAGAGTGCTTGAAGAGTTGTAATTGTACAGGATATGCTAGCTCAAATGTTACTATAAATGGACTTGGGTGCATTGCTTGGTGTGATGGTAAGTTAACAGACATTAGAAAGTTCGTAGATGGGCAGGACTTTTGTTTAAGGAGTGCTTAAGGAGCTGTAATTGCAGTGGATATGCTAGTCTAGATATAAATAATGAGGGACAGGATTTTTATCTGCGAGTGGAGGCAGGGGAGCTTGGCAAGTAGTGAAAGAAGTAATTGATGTACAGAATTTTTTGTCTGATTAATTGAGATTAGACAGCTCGTAATCAAATTGGAATTGGTTTTTCTACAAGCTGACATGATCAAATTTTTCAGCTGCTTATGCAAAGAACAGCTCAAAATCCTCCACGGCTACGAATTGGATAGTTAGAGTTATCATTTGTTTTGCTATTGCGTTGCTGCTTCTTTTTGTGTCAATTTACCTTCACTCTCGAAAGAAACGTGCTGTGAGAAAAGGTAAGAAATCCTGAAATTAAGATTCTTAGGTAGGATTCCTTTTCAAGTTGTTGAATTACAGCAGACAAACCACAATCATTTATTCTAATAATCAATTTTTCAGTTCATGCTAATAGTGTTCTTTAATTCTGCCAGGCTATCTTGAGAAGCAAAGAAGATGTGAGTTGCTATCATTGGATCCAGAAACTTGTATGTCAAATTCTAAGGACCTTCTGTAGTGTTTTGAAATTTTTTAAAAGGAAAATACATGAATGCCGTTAGTGGCTTAGAGTTAGGTTAAGGGTGTTGTAGTAATTGTACAAGCTAGTAAATATAAATAGAAAAGAAATAGAAAAAGAGAAGTAATCTGAAAATTTGAGAGAGAGAATCGGGAAGAGAGAAAGAAAGAAGAAGAAGAGTTTTTACCTTAAAACAGTCCATCCCTTAGCTTTGTTGTGTGATTTTGGACATGATTGTAGACTTATCAGAAGCTGAAATTTTTGTTTTCACTTAAGATAATCATAAATCCTAAGATAATCACTGAAGATGAAGCTGCGTTGTGTTTCAATAAGCTGCATTGTTTCGACTTTATTTATCTATGATTGAATCAAAGATTTTAAACTTAGGTCAACTCGGTAACCTACCAGAAGAGCATCTATCAGGTGATGAACAGACAAGATGCTGAGCTTAATTTAGAGCATGGTGAGGTTCTTCGTATTAGTCGATGGCAAATGACAGCACAAAATAATTCTACCTGAAATGGTTAGTGTCCAAAAGGATAAGCTACCTTAATTTATTAGTTTCAACTTATTATGAAGAACCTCACTAGCCAACCATAACCATGAATCCCAGTAAGAGATTACTCATTTCATTGCTTGAATTCCTTCTTCTCCAAATTTTCCTGTCCACAGACACCTTAAGTTGTGTGGGTCGTCAACAGAGACAATCCTATGAATCATACCTCTTGAGAGCTCTCGATCAGCAGCCAAGGTAACCTCACCCTCTATGATAGAAACCGAAGTGGTCCTGTTTGGTTCACAAATATTCCAGTCTCTTCGGACAGCAATTCTGTGGCTCAGCTTCTAGATTCGGGAAATTCTGTTCTGGTTCAATTAGACTGCTGAATAGTCTTACAACACTTGGGTTGGATAGGAAAACTGGTCTTCACCAGTTCTTAACATCTTGGACGTCCTGAACAATCCAGAAAAACACAAAAGACTGGGTCAAAAAAAAGGAAAAACCACACATGCCTTTAAGACTGGGTCAGCTCGACTTTACTCAACTAGCTTGACCCTACCGAGTTGACTTGGTAAGGTTAGCCCAAAAACAGCCCAAAAAAGGAACTAGAACTAGAACAAATTAAATCTAACAAAAACACAATAACTAAAAAAGGGAAAGAAATTGGATCAAACACATGAAAAACGAAGAACATTTATCAAGAAACCCAGCAAAGTGAATGTCAAATCAAACCATTTTTCAAGTAATAACCAGAGACATCACACAAGTCAAAATGGTTAACTCATCACATGATATATTTTAATTAAGTTCAAAGATAAATTAACTTTAAAATATGCAATTTAATTTTAAAAACAAGTAAATAAAAACGAGCTGAACTATTATGATCCAATTGTCTTGATAAATTCAAAAACAACATGTATGACTGATAAAAATATAATTTAATTTAAAATATTTCAAGATAACATATTTAAAAAAAATTAAGACAATAACATATTAAATTGACTCAAATCAACTCGGGATAACCTTTTAAATTCATGACTCGAGCTATGAGATTATAACAATTTTAAGAAAATATATTATTGAATGAAGAAATTAAGAAAATTTCAATCTAACAAAAAGGACGAAAAACTAACAATTCAAAACAAAATTATAAAAGTAAAGAAAATTATGAAAATATCATTGATAATCTTACAGGTTCCTTATGAACTTCAATTGTCTTAAAATTTTAATCTCGGATGTAAAAATATGTCACAAGACTCCCCTGTAACATTTCAATTAACCTCATCTTATGTCATTTGATGTTTGGATAGATATATAAGGATAAGAAAGTTTAATGATTTTTTTATGCATAATTTCCAATATCTAAATACATCATCATTTTTTTGTTTATTAACAATACAATTATTAATAATTATTAATAGAGTAAACACAATTGAAAGAGACATAACAGACCCGCTGATGATGCAGAATCGGAATCTGTCAAAGGATCCCAGTCAGGATCACTCTCTAAATGGACAGCATTCACACCTCAGTTCCTCCGTCAAGAACTAAGCTCTCGTAGTCGTCGTAAAATTTCAACCTGGTCAAAAAAATATTTAAAAAACATTATTTGGACGGAAAAGAATCAGAACTTTCCGGTTGGAATTTGAGCATAATTTACTAAATAAACCGAGATTCTAAGTGATAAGAGTTTTGTTCGGGTTTGTTCAATTTTTTAAATTGAATTGAGATATACCAGTTTAAATTATATTTTAAACGGAGTAGAATTGTCAATGACGTGTCAAATGGTCATGTCATTTATTGCATGGATCCACTACCTTATCGCAGAAAAAATATCTTTCACCTAAATAAATAATTGTTTGGGTGTTGTTGATGTTGGTTTTAAATTTTTTTTTTTCAAAAATGTATTAAAATAATATATTGTTATTTTATAAAAATTATTTCTAACGTTAACATATGAAAATATCAAAAAAATTAATTTAAAATAAAAAATAAAAAAAAATATTTTTTAAAAAAACACCTATAAAAAACAGTAAAGTACAATTTAAAGCAAATAGAAATGGATAGACTTTCTTCATATGGACCTTTCAGTAGGTAGCTTTTGGCTCCACTCATTAAACCCCAAACCAAACAAAAAAAAAATCATTTACTCAACCTTCACCAGCATACAATCTCCTGACCACATCATGAATCCTGCAAAAAGTTCTTTGAGTGCATTGTTTTTCTTCCTTGCTTTTCCTCTTTGCTCATCTATTGACATCATAGCTCCCAAACCAATCAATCAAAGATGGAGATGTTTTGGTCTCTAATGGACAACGCTATGAACTTGGGTTCTTCAGCCCGGGCAATTCTACTCGCCGCTACGTCGGAATCTGGTACCATAAGGTTTCAGAACAAACTGTTGTCTGGGTAGCAAACAGAGATAATCCCTGTCAATGGTACCTCCGGGGTCCTGGCTATCGACAATCAAGGTAATCTTGCACTTCATGCGAATAATCGAAGTTCTGTTACTGTTTGGTCTACAAATGTTTCAGCCTCGTCAATGATGACCGATTGCCTGGCTCAGCTCCTGGATACAGGAAATCTGGTCTTGGTTCAACGAGATAGCAAAAGGGTCTTATGGCAAAGTTTTGACCATGCTACTGATACTTTGCTTCCTGACATGAAGCTAGGGCTGGACCTGAAAATCGGTTTGAACTGGTCCCTGTCATCCTGGAAGTCCAAGGATGACCCAGGAACTGGAACCGTTTCCTATGGTATTGATCCAAGTGGGTTTGCGCAGCTGTTCCTGTACAAGGATCAAACCCGATGGTGGCGTGGCGGGCCATGGACTGGACAAAGATGGAGCGGAGTTCCAGAAATGACTCCTTCTTACATCTTCAATGTTACTTTTGTTAGCAACCTTAATGAGGTATCTATAATGTATCGCATGAATAATCCCTCCGTCATTTCAAGAATGGTGGTGAACGAATCAGGATTGGTGCAACGGCTGACATGGAACGGTCGTGACCAGCGATGGATCGGGATTTGGTCCGCCCCGAAAGATCAATGTGACGGCTATAGTCAATGTGGTAAAAATAGCAACTGTGATCCCTTATAAAGCAGATGCTTTCATATGTAATTGTCTGCCCGGATTTGAGCCCTGTGTCGCCCCGTGAATGGTATCTAAGGGACGGGTCAAAAGGTTGCATCAGGAAACCTAATGTGTCCACGTGTCACAGCGGGGAAGGGTTCGTCAAGCTGGCTCGTGTGAAGGTGCCTGATACGTCCATGGCTAGGGCGAACATGAGTTTGAGCTTGAAAGAATGTGAGCAAGAGTGTTCGAGGAACTGTTCTTGCACTGCTTATGCTAGCGCTGATGAAAGAGGAATTGGATGCCTGAGATGGCACGGTGATTTGGTTGATATGAGGACGTATACGGAGGTGGGACAGGAGATTTACATTCGTGTGGACGCAGCTGAGTTAGGTACATCCATTTCTGCAACTTGCTTGTTTATTATGCCCTTGTTTACTAGCTAGGTCACTAGGTTTGATTCTGGAAGAAATCTCATGGGCCTGAATCACAAGTGATTGTTTTTCTTGATGATTTAGTCCTGTGGTGGGAATTCTTACAAAACTAATGTTTCTTTGTGTAACGCTGATGGCATAGATTTACATTTCCCCCCCTCAAAATATAAGAAAGATAGCTTCCACAATTAGCAATATTTTCTGTATTCATTAGTAATTTTATGATCATGCAATTTGAAATGGATAGCTCAATCAGTAATTCACCGATTGATTAATCAGATGAGTTTTAATTAAGCCTATCAACTCGGTATTGAATATTTGGGTTAGTTCACCAAGTCATGGTCCAATCGGGTTTAATAACTTTGGTAAGAGATATTTCCACTAGAAAGATTTACTTACGTCTGATTTTTCATCTCAAGGAAAAAAATTAGAGTACTGAATAGTTCCTCATCAACAAACTTAAAAGATCTAAACTTTAGCTCATATAGTTTGTAACTATATTTGTTTTATTTTCACTTTTCAGCTAAATATAGAAAGTCAAGACCTCTTGCCAAGGCAGGAATACAAGCTGCACTGATAGTATCTGTTGGTGTGGCACTATTTCTGATAGTCTTCCTTGTGTGTTGTTTTCTAAGGAAAAAGAAAAAAGGTAAGCAGATTCCTTCAGCTGTTATACCTGAGCATTAAATTTTCATAGCATCAGTAAAATTATTTCTTACATTGAATGAGATCAACATATAAATCAGATTCATTTGAATCAAAATTATTTAATTTCCCATTATTATTACCTTACAACTTCATTAGTCTGACTTGCATGAACCGATACACGTAATAGTCTCTTCATCATTACTCAAGTTGTACCAGCAGTAAATTTGTTACCATGTTCATTACAGCCAGTGACAGGAACAGATCTTTCCTTTCAAGCCCAAAATACTTAGGAAACTCCTCAGTTAACGAATTTGATGAAGGTAGAACAAATTCAGATTTACCACTCTTTGATCTCAGTGCCATAGCTGCAGCAACAGATAATTTCTCCGATGCCAACAAGCTTGGAGAGGGTGGTTTTGGCTCAGTGTATAAGGTAGCCTGCCTTGAGGTTTCTTAAAACTGTACCATTACTTAATTTTACATGTTTTGGCTCAATCTTCTGTTATAAAATGTGAACTATGAGAGTGGAGTGATGAGTTGGGATTGCCTTTTGCAGGGTCTGCTACATGGTGGAATGGAAATTGCAGTCAAAAGATTAGCAAAGTATTCTGGGCAAGGGGTCGAAGAGTTCAGAAATGAAGTTGAACTGATTGCAAGACTTCAACACAGGAATCTTGTCAGGATTTTAGGGTGCTGCATCCAAGGAGGAGAGAAGATGTTGATCTATGAATACTTGCCAAACAAAAGTCTGGACTCTTTTATTTTCGGTACTGTGGATTTTTCTGGTTTTCTCCATCTGTAGAACTTGAATATGCATGCAAGTCTCCATTGATCTGATCAAGTTTATGCTTCTTTTGGTACAGATGAATCGAAAAGGTCACTGTTAGATTGGTCCACGCGACACAACATTATTTGTGGGGTTGCTCGAGGAATCTTATATCTTCATGAGGACTCCAGATTAAGAATCATCCATAGAGATCTTAAGGCTAGCAATGTTCTACTGGATGCCTCGATGAACCCAAAAATTTCAGATTTCGGCATGGCTAGAATATTCGGAGTAGACCAGATTGAAGAGAACACAAATCGCGTCGTTGGAACATAGTAAGCCCACCATGTTTCTTTAATGAACTAGATGTGAGTAGGCAATCGCAGGGCTGTCTTGGATGATTTTTTCCAGAAAACCTAACTTTTTGGCTTCTTCTTCTGGTACGCCATTGCAGTGGATATATGTCACCGGAATATGCAATGCAAGGCTTGTTTTCAGTAAAATCCGATGTATACAGTTTCGGGGTTTTGCTATTAGAGGTCATCACCAGTAGAAAAAACAGCAGGTTTTACGATGAAACTACCGCTTCAAACTTGGTTGGATATGTAAGTAAGACTAGACTATGATTAATCCACACTTTTTCTGATCGTCAAATTTGATTTTCTACTCCAGCATAGCATATTGATGTGAAATTTCTCCAGATTTGGGACCTGTGGAGAGAAGGCAGGGCCTTGCAGCTAGTTGATACATCGATGGGCGAATCATACCCTGAAGATCAAGTTTTAAAATGCATCCAAATCGGTCTTCTCTGTGTGCAGGAATCGGCGACGGACCGGCCAACAATGTCGAATGTTGTCTTCATGCTGAGTAACGATACAACTCTTCCATCTCCGAAGCAACCTGCATTCATTCTGAAGGAAAGCTACAACAGTGGAGATCCATCGACAAGTCAAGGAACTCACTCTGTCAAATGAAGTGACCATGACTGTGCTCGAAGCTCGGTAGTGTCAAATTACCATCAAAATCAAAAGTTTAAGCTTTGAAGTAAGGTTTCAAACTAATTTTTATAGTATTCTATAACATAATTTTATAGGTGAATTCGTTGAACTCGAAGCTTGTATAGAACAATCATTATTTTGTGCATATTAAATAACGATGATATTGTTGAATGAGGATGCTTTGCATTCATATGTAATGAACGGAGGCACAGCACATCTAAATTAAAAAATAAAAAAGAACAATTTCATAATAAAAAAAGGGTTGTAAGTATAAATTCTAATTTCACAATTTTATTCTCTGAAAATAAAATATACTGTAGATGTCTTCTCAAGAGGTTTACAAGACCCTTAAATAGATCAAAAAAAAGTTCTACCTCTACTAGAAAACAACTAGAAAATCTAGAAGCATAAAGGAAATAAAACAAAAATCCAAATTAAAACATATAAAATAGAAAAAAAATAACAAAATTGACTCAAACAACAACTTATAGATCTAGTTCTAGGAAACCCAACGATTTTAATAGCGATAGTTAATAAACTTATTGTAAATCTCCTGAAAAATTATAATTTTTTTATTTAACATTTGGATCTCCTGTAACTAACCTCATTTAATGTAATTTGACCTTCTTTTGATTTTAGACTTATCTCACGTGTCTATAAAAACATATAGGAGACATGGTCTCTTCAATATAAAAGTATGGTTGAAGTTTTGTTTTTATTTAAGAATATATCAAAATCATATTATTTTTTTAAAAAAAATAATTTATTAGCATATAAAAATAATCTAAAAATATCAAAAAAATAATAATTTAAAAACAAAAATAAATTATTATTTTTTTCAAAAACGATTTTGAAATATAATGATAAACACTTTCTTATGTATCAGCTTTTCTAAATACTAATATATTTAATATTGTTTTTTTTCCTTAATTTCTGACATGAAATTTATGGTAGCTGTAAAATAAAATTCATTAAATTAAAATAAATTATGATTATAAAAGTTATATATCAAGAAATCATGAATATTGCCATAAACATATTAAAATTTGAATGTACTAAAATATTTGTTTTTTGTATCCGCTAAATACTGTTTTACAAAAACAAATTAAATAGATTAAAATAAAAATTTAAAAGAACCACAATGATTTAAATGTTAGAAAACAAATACTTATCTAATTCATTAATTATTTATTTCTTTGTTATTTTTATTAAAATTGTTTTTTGATAAAAACAAAACATGGTTTGAAATATATATATAAAAAAAAAGGGGTTAGAATTAGTTGGTCAGCACCATCATCAACAACAAACAAGCAAAAATATTTAAAATGGATCCAGATTATTAGGTGATCAACATCATCAACATAAAGATTTTAAGAAGAGTCAAAATTGTTAGATGAACAATCTCAACATAATATTTAAAAAACAATCTTGATATATTTTATTATTTTCGGGTAATATATATCAATTAAAACATAAAACAAGGAGGAAATCGACACCAACCAAAACACTAATATACTATCATTAAGCTAACAAAAATCGACATAGCTATATATCTATAATATAATTAAGAATCACACGATGAATACTATCCATTAATTACTTGCATATTCGATGAGTGACATGAACCAAATCACATGTTTTGAGATCATATAATAATTAGAAAAGGAAGATTGAAATTTCCAAATCTTCTTCAAGAAGAAAAAAAAAAAAGGCAATAGCAACAAAATTATCTAGTAGATGGTCTAGTAGTAAAAGCATGGAACTAAGAAGTTTGTTTCCTGTAGTTGCTAATATGATGGCGAATGAAAGTTTATATGATCGTTAATTTCAAAGTTCGTGAAATAAATTAAGATACATACAAGCTAGCCTGAACACCCAAATCCATCAAAAAAAAAGAAAAAAAAGATAATAGCAACAAAAGGAGGTAGTACAGTAACAAGAGCTTAGGACTAAAAGGTTTACTCTCCTTGTAATTTCGGGTTCGAACTTTATTATTGTCAATATAATAGTCATTGAAGATTTATATGGTCATTAACTTCAAAGCCTGTAAAATTAAATAAAAGATATACAAATCGATCCAAAAATCACATTAATAAAAAAAAATAGCAACAACATGAAAAAAGGAGACAAAACTCATGAAGCACGTTGGCTCTTTTATTATTTGATTAATTGTCTTTTCAATAATGAAGAAACGAAACCCACTTGGGGCCGACGATGTTTCTTGCAGCACGGAACCCTTCCAGATAAAAATAAACTAGAGGCTGAGAATACCGAGCCCGTCACCTTCTCCCTCGAAATCAATCCATGCCATTCGTTTTTGAACAGCTGTGAGTTGATTGTGCAAACTCTATTCCCTTCCCCTCTCCCTTGTCTGTGTAAAGTCTTTTTCTTTGGCTTTTCCAAGAAAAATATAAAATTCTTGGATCGTTTCGGTCAACTTTGGTAGGAGATTTTTTTTTATTTTCTTTTAAATTATGTTTATACAACTTTATTTTGAAAAACATACGTGCATCACAATACATTTATAGTCTAAGTATGTTCTAAGTAAGATGGCTATATTATTTTAAATCTGTATTTAATATTATAAATAAAATAAAGTCCATGGTTTGTTAGCCAACGAACCAAGTTTGAATACTAAATCAAATGGCAAGGAGTATTGAAAGGACATATCCACAAAAAATCACCCCTCCACTCCATTTTCTGTAATTAGATAAGTTTGGAGAGGTTTAGATTTGACTCAAATCATTTGTGAATACGATAACATTTTAAGAAAATTATAAGAACACTGATTTGTTTTATGTTTATTTGATTAAAATTATTATTGAATGCTCAAATTTAAATCAAATTTAGGATAATAGCTTCATTTGTTTGTTAATTTTGATTTGGAATAATATCTATATTTAATTAAAGTTTTGCAGTTTGATTGCCTTTGAACAAGCTAATATACTAAAAATAAAAGGAAAATCCAATAATAATAAATTAATTTTGAAACCATGTGTCCCAAATTTTAGCCAAGAACAAATATCCCCGGATCCATAATGGGGCCATGCTCAGTAATAATTAACTCATTTTTCACCTCTTATTTTAAAGTTTTTGTTCTTATCTCCTTGAATCCATGCATGATAGTGCAGACAGTCAGCACAGAAATTCTTGGCATTTGCCAATTATATGTATTTTGGCATCACAGGAGCTTTCCCTCAAACTTGGACATATGTCCACACACCATCTCCATAAATCAAGTTCATCAATTTTTGTTTTGTTTTGTTTTTTAAATTAGAATGGAATGTTTTAATTTTAAAATATTTTGATGTCTCGTTTTAAAATTGTACTGTTTATGGTTTTTTATATAGATATAGATAGATGATTAAGTATATTGATTCAATTACCAAAAGTTCAAGTTCAAAAAAAATATTTAGAATTATACAATTTAAATTTCAACCATAACAAATAAAAATAAGAATTGAATTGATATAACTCGATCGTCTTGATGAGTTCAAAGATAACATGAAAAAATTAATAAAAATATAATTTAACTAAAAAATAATAAGTTGACATTTAAAAAAAAATGAAACAATGATATATTGAATCAATTCGGGTTAACCTAGGTTAATCTTTCAAATGTGTGATCTCCGTTATAAGACCACGATAACCTTAAATAAAGCAATTATAAAGTTCAATTCGTAATAAACTCGTTGTTGAATAATGAAATTAAGAAAAAATTAATCTAAAAGGACACAATAAAATGATTTTTTCAGAAGAAAAAAAATATGAGCATGTATAATATTACGAGAATATCATCATCAATCTCACAAGGTCGTTACATTCTGCAATTGCTCTGAAATTTTAACATAATATATTTAAATATGTCAAGAGATTTCACGTAAAATTTCATCTCAATTTAACCGTCGGATTAAGAGTTATGATTGATATTGTAAAATTATTCATTATTTAAAAAAAAACACTATTTGACCGGAACAAAACGAGTGGAACAAAACCGGAATGTTTCGGCCGGAATTTCTGTAACGAGCCGAAATTTTGAGCAAAATTAACAACCTTGCCATAAATAATAAAGTCTTCTTTGTAACCATCTAACAGTTAATCTAGTGGTGGTAAAAGTTTGAAACTAAAGAGTTTGTTTTTCTGGTATTCTTAGTTTCGAGTCTTGTGGTTGCTAATATGATAATCAGTAGAGGTTAATATGATCATTTATTTCAGAGCCCGTGGAATTAATCGAGATACATACAAACTATATTAATTAAAATATATAGTTTGTGAAATCACAATTCCCTTAAAGGATATGTGCTGGGAGATCCACGATGCTCATTTCAGATCTGTTCATGGGACGACAAGTTTTTTAAATTATGATTTTTGGTGGCATCTTTCGCAAATTAATCAACAGATAGCGTATACTGCTTGCTTGCTCTTGCTTTCTCGAATTTTTTTTCTTTTCAAAACACCCTAATCATCAATCATTTGTCAAACACCTTAGGTGCAACCTTCCCGTGATGAGGATTATGATGTCATTGTGCAATTAACAAATGTCAACTTCCTTTTAAAATCTCCTTAATATTTCAAATTTCAACACTTTCCTTAGTCCCATTAACATATTTAGGCAGTTTTGGATAATTAATTAATTAATTAAAAAATATCCATCATGATGCGTGTTTTCTACTTTTCTTGGTTCTTATCTTCCTCAATCCCTACTAAACAATATTTATATATATATATATATGTTAATTATTTTTTCTATTACAAAAATAGTTTTTCAATTTCTATCTTATTTCTCTTTTATACCATGCAAGTATCCGGTAAATATAACATGAAGATTATAAATTTTAAAAAGAATCACACACTTGTTTCAAATATTTAAAGGTGGGCTGAAATTCAAATAGGGACAATTTCTGAAAGTTGACTAATGAATGGGGTGACTTCAATAAAAGAAGAAAGCTTGTGTGTTCAATAAGGTAAGGGTGATTTTTTTTTTTAATTTCATTAAATTATTTTTGCTCACTTTGAAAGTTAATTTAACAAATTGATGATTTAAATTGAGTTCGATTTAAATTAATCTGATAACTAATATGATTAAATTCAAGTGATTGATCTACATGGTCAAATTAAACACCAAAGCAACATGATAAAATAAACTATTTTAATTTAAAAACTCAAATGAGAATCTTTTATTAAAAAATCAAAAATATAAACTCACATGATGATGTAATGCATGTTTGAAAGTGTAATTGAAGTTGTTTTTAAAAGTAATTTTCATTAAAAAAATAGATCAAAATAATAGTTTATATTTTTTAAAAAATTATTTTTAACATCAGAATATAAAAATAATCTAAAATCACTAAAAAAAACTCTAATTTAAAATATATAAAAAAAAATTTTAATTATTTTCAAAAATATTTCTATAAAACAGTACAAAACAGGTCCGCAATAAACAAATCCATTTTCCAAACTCATTGTTTTTCAAATATGATTCCATCTATAAATTGTTTTTTTTTCCCAAAAAAGAAAAATTTACTCTTTTCATACGTTCCTTCTGTTCGCTCTTTAATTATGAGCCATTAATAAAAGGCAATGGACCGTTTGAAGCACCATTAAGAAAAAAAGAAAAAAGAAAAAAGAAAAAGCTGTATCTTCCAAAACTTACCCCCATTAAAAGCAGCCCCCAAAAATTCCCATTCCACCTTGTTTCCGGTCGGCGAAGTCGCCGACAAAGCGCAGGAGACGAACATCAACCCACGTTGAATTACTAATATGCCCTTCAAGTCCTAAACTATTACTTCTAGCGCTCTAGGGTTTACCTACTATAAATACGTGAAAAGGCTTATATACAGAATATGTATATGTATATGTATATATAAAGAAAGAATAAAGGCCTCCTAAAGCATACAGATAAAATAAATTGCAAAAAAATGAAAAATGAAAAACCATCTTGTGAAAATAATTCGGATAAGACACGAGGGCAATATAGTCATTAAACCACGTTCCTCATTAACCCCCAACATAAGCGTAGAGCTAAACTAAACCTCCTAAACCCCCCTCTCCCTCTCTCACTATTTATAGAGAGAGAATCATACTCTGAGTCAACATTTCTAGTGAGAGAAACAACCCAGAAGCCAACAAAACACAAAACAAAACAAAACCCAGTTTTCTTGCAGCCTCAGAGGCATGGCCACTCACTTGCCTGATGATTTCAAGTGTCCAATTTCTCTAGAAATCATGTCCGACCCGGTTATTCTCTCTTCGGGACACACCTTTGACCGGTCATCAATTCAACGGTGGCTCGATTCCGGCCACCGTACTTGTCCAATTACCAAACTCCCCTTGCCTGAACACCCTTGTCTTATCCCCAACCACGCCTTGAGGAGCCTGATTTCCAGCTTCACCATCCCGAAATCCCAACAAGACCCCAACCCGTTTCGGGACCCGGACCCGGACCAATCGAAGAAATACCAAACCCAGCTTCTAATCCACACTCTCGTGTCCCCATCTTCGACGCTGGAGTCCAAACTTCACTCGCTGACTCAACTCACTAGACTCACAAAGCTGGACTCGGCGCCCCGCCGCCAGCTCGCCGAGTGTGGTGCCGTCTCAGCGGTTCTTAACTGTGTCAATTCGACCGAGTCGGAAATCCAAGAGAAAGCGATGGCCCTCCTCCTTAATATCTCTCTTGATGATGATAATAAGGTGGGTCTTGTCGCTGAGGGTGTAATTAGTCGGGTCATAAATGTCATCCGGAATGGGTCGTCAAGTTCCCGGGCCATTGGTTGCACAATTTTGACGAGCTTGGCTGTTGTGGAAGTAAACAAAGCCACAATTGGAGCCTACCCCAATGCGATAAAAACGCTTATTTGGGTTCTTTATAGTGGCAAAGGGCGTGAAGTGAGAGAAGCAGCCACCGCATTGTATGCAATTTGTTCATTTGTTGATAATAGGAAGCGTGCTGTGGAGTGGGGGGCTGTGCCAATTTTGATGAAAATTGGTGGAATGGGGCTGGAAAGAGCGGTGGAAGTGTTGAGTTTGTTGGTGAAATGTAAGGAAGGGAGGGAAGCGATGAGGAAGGCTAATGGGTGTTTGGAGGTTTTGGTTAAGGTAATTAGGAATGGGAGTGAAAGAGGGGTGCAATGCGCGCTTTTTACTTTGAATTGTTTGTGTTGTTTCGCGGAGGAAATGCGTGTTGAGGCGGAAAAAGAAGGGGTTTTGGAGATTTGTGTTGGGTTTTTGGATGAGGAGAATGAGAAAATTAGAAGACATGCTTCGAGTTTGGTGCAAACTTTAAGTGGTAGGGGTTAGCATGAAGAGATTGTTGGTGGAGGGTGGGTGAAGAGTCTTTTGAGGGATGGAGGTGAATTCTGGGGGGATATGGGCTTATTTGGGTTTGTTGGATAGTTTTGTGTACAAACAAAGGAATCAGAGGTTTGATAGGGATATGGGATATGCTTTTCTTTTCTTTTCTTCTCTTTTTAGTTTTGTAAATTTTAATAAGTCAAATCTCTGATATTTAATGGTTGAAGTTGAAAAGGTTTCAAATTGGAAAATTGTCTCCAATCTGCTTTTAATTTTTTCTTTTTCCTTTCCTTTTGTTTTTTAAAGGGTTTTATAGTTTTCTTGATTTTGAAGTTGGCAAAGGAGCATCCGAATTGTAAATTTATTGCTATGGCAACTGTTTCTGTTCTGTCGGATACTGTGATTGAGGATACTTGGAATGCGAAAGGAAACAATAAGATATGGTAGCTATGATGTTAATTCGTTATAATAACTTAAATCGGATCCTTTAAGCTCAAGCCAGTGATTTGGATGGCATTTTCCAGTGTTTAAACCTTAACTCATCGGCTTTGTTCAGCAAGTTTGCCTCATTATTGCTGTCATTCTTTCCTACCGAGGATCTTGGTGCTCTCTCCTTTCTCCTGAATGTATATATCGACTTTATTCTCTTTTTCAACCTTGCTTGGATTGCTATTGTTTGTTCTGTTGAGACTGCGAGGTTATGGGATTGGGATGAACTCTCGCTTCTTATATGTATACAGTTATGCATTAACATACTGGCATGCTTTGGTATCATAAGGGTTTGCTCAATACTATAGGTCTTAATGTTACGTTGTTTATTGTCTTGTGTAGATATGAATCTATGGAAGACTTAATGTCTTGATTAGCAATAGCTCTCTGATAGCCTTCGATAATTTCAAGCCATGTGGATGTTAATATTTGCAGAGGTTTCCTTCTTGTTCCTCGAGGGTTTTGGCTGTTGTAACTTGGTTTCCTCATAGCCCAAATGATTTTGCAGAAATGTGATTATCTATTGCTCCTTTGTTCACTGATCACTGCCATGTTGTGTTCTAAAGGCTGCTCAAGTCCTATACGGAATTTCTTAAGCGTTCGGGAAGTTGCAATGTTGCCCCCCGTTTTCCTTCTAGTATTGTTTAACAACTGTCCTTGATTGGTTTAGTTTCATAGAGCTTGTTTTCAAAGAGTAGCATGCTTTAATATCCTTAGCCTGTGTGAAGTGTGTACCCGTTATCTGGACCAGTTAAAGGTATGCTGTATATACATACTCCTGCATTAACAAGTGTAGGAAGGATGGACTTGCAATTGCAGTGTAGTCAGCCAGAAAGTAAAGATTATAGTTGAAAGTGCATTCAACTCAGGTTTGGCCGGATCGTCTCTGCTGGTTCCGGGATCTATTCCTTCTCAGGTCAGTAGTCAGAATATTATTGTGTATGGCCTGTTTGGCTCAAATGCATATAAACTCAAGGATAACTGCACGCTCTCTACATATCTGCAACAAAGAAATCTTAAATCTACTGTTAAGTTGCTGTTTCCGCAGTGGTTTTTTAAGTGTTGGTGGTGCTTATCATTCTCATCTTAAATTACTATATTTTTGAAACCAAGGAGGAACCTTCTTTGCTAGCCAATTTTGACTTGGTCGCCAACATGTTTATCCATCATTGAGTAGACAGCCGGCTGATGACACTGAACAGGTGAATGTGTCTTTGGGTGTAAAAGCTGATAGTGAATTGGATCTCTTTTTGAGAATGAGAGGAGAAACTTTTCTTGTTTTTGTGTTGAATATTTCGGCAGGCGTGGGTTAAAGTAAAGTGGTAAAAGAAGCATCAAGCCGAAGTGAATGTCTCCAACAAGTAAAGTAGCTGCTTTCACTTTGGTCTCTCTCTCTCTCTCTCTCTCATATTGGTAGAGCATAAGAAAGGGCCGCCATTGAGTGCTCGTCCACTAGTGTCTCTCTCATCTTCTTTTAACATTTTATAAACTTCTTATCCTTTTCTTTGCTTTACAAAGACATTCCCCAACAAAACAAACTGCAAAAAATAGCAGATTGGATCCAAGCAGGACTTCCAATGGGATTGGATCCTTAACTTGTTGGTGTCCCGTCAGTAGGTTGATGAGTTATATGATAGTAAAGTGTTCGCTGCCTCTTTTTGGTCTGTGGACGCTTAACACATGTTGTATAGTGATGAACTGTTGAATTGGGTAGAGCCAAAGTGGGGATGGAACTATATGCAAAGATTCTCTATTATCTTCTACAAGAATCAGTAGCTTTTGGTGCATAGAACATGATTGGATTGGATAGGACCTTCATGATTATTGGTATTTCATGTTTGGTGCGAACAGGACAAGAGTAGTTTTTGTTTCGTCTCATGTCCTTGTTTCTATTCTCTCTTTCGTAGAACAACAACTTATTCTATGTAGTTTTATGTTCCAATTCGTTTTGATTTTGTACAGAATACTAACATCTTAGTATTGCTTCTTCAAACCTTGAGTAGCAAAATAATCAAAGCTCAAGAGAGAGAGGGAGAGGGAGGGGGAGGGAGAGTACAGCAAATAACCTAACGGTAATGAAAATATTCATTTATGAAATGATAATGTTAATCTGTTTTGATATAAAAAAAATTTAAACGTTCATGTCGAATAACTCAACACTCAAGAAACTTCATAAAAAAAACATTCTTAATATTGGGTTTTAAAATGATTTTCGGGCCATCTCTCTACTGTTTAGGTATTATAGGCTACGGGTGGGTTCGTGGCTTAATTGTTTTGTTCAACACTTTTGAGGCCCTTTCTCGACCCTCTAATTCTCCCATTAATTTAATTTAATTTAATTTTCTTTTCCTTTTTCTTTCCTTCGTTTTCATATGGTTTTTTCATGCTGGAGTTTCTTTTTTTGAAGAAAAAAAATATTTTTTTTCTTATTAATTCATTAAAACCAGATATTATACTTAATAAGTTAATTCTACTACTTTACCACTTCTTAAATAAACCCAAAAAAGACATGAAAACAGTAAAGTCCTGAAAAATAAATAATAAGTATTTTTATAAATTAAATGAGATTGATAAATATTTTTTTTTTCTCTTAAAAAACCTACTCCATCAATTTTCCAGTCCGAGTTTTCTGTTCCAAAATTGCAGCTTCGAGCTATCTGCGATGGGCTACTTTGAAGATGGGCTACATATGATCTTACAGTTTTATACAAAGAAACTGAGAATTTGAACTTTAAAATATTATTATATGCTCTTCCCCCTTATATTTGAAAAAAAAATCATTTTATCCTTTCTTATTTAAAGGTTTTTTTATTTGAATTAAAAAAACTTATTTGTTATTTAGCTAAAAAAACAATTAAAGATATTTGTTATTTATTTATTTTAGTCTCATATGCCTATCTTGTTTAATTTCTTTTAATAGAAAAAAGAATATCACGTGTTTAGTTATCGTATAATTAAATAAAATATAGCTTAAAAAATGAAAAATGATTAAATCTAAGTAAAATGTATAACTTTGATTATGAGTTTTACTATTTAATCTCAATGCATTTCTGTTTTTTATTTTTTTTTTTTGTTAAATTTGAGTGTATTTATTTGCAATTTTTTTATTTTACATTGGATTGATTGAGAATTATGGATCGTAATTTATTTTAATATGATCTTCATGATCTCATGACTCAGGTTATGAGTTATGGGTTGATCTACATCGATTTAATATATTATTATCTTAACGATTTTTTTATAAAATATATCATTATTTTTATATTTTATTTTCTCCCGATATCTACCATATGTTAAATTCATGATTAAATTATTCTTTACTTAAATAGTATGTTAACAACACTTTAAACATATACTTTTTGAGTGAAAAACCATAACATGAACCACCACAATACATCACAGGTAAATGATCTAAGACAATAACTGTGTCAAAAAAGGTTTGTAGTTCTTGAAAAACGTTTTTTTTGATTTCTTGAAAGAAGAGTAGGATCAGATGGGCCAGCCATGCTGTGTTCTGAGGGGTCAATCCCTTGAAGCGCAAGAGACCTTCCATCATGTTATCTTCTCAGAGGCCAGCAGAGACAATTACAGCCACCCAGGGAAAAAAAAAAAAAAAGCAAAACTTAAATCATGATGGTGGAGTTGAAGGCTCGAGTTTTATAAAACTAATAAAAACAATTATAAGAAATATCATTTTAATATATTTTTAATTAAAAAATACCATAATAAGCTAACAAAATCATTGGTGCTGAGGAGTGAATGCCGAGCCAAGCAGACAATACATAGATGACATAATAATGGTGTTTTTTTGGCTTTATAATTATTATAATAAAATAGATTGAGTAAATGGGATGAAATAGAGGGCGTGATAGATTTGTGTTAATTACCAAGAGAAGCACGCTTGATGACAATGCTATCTTTAGATCGTTTCTATGCCGCCAGAATATTCCGGTTTAATTTTGTCCGTTTCGTTTTGGTCAAATTATATTTTTTTTAAATAATAAATAATTTTACAATATCAATCATATCTCTTAATAAGTCCATTAGATAGAGATGAAATTTTACAAGGTATTTATATATATTATGTTGAAATTTAAGAGCAATCAGAGAATGCAATGACCTTTGTGAGATTGATGATGATATTCTTGTAATATTATACATGTTCATAATTTTGTTCTGAAAAATTATTTTATTGTTTTTTTTACATTAAATTGAACAATTCTAAATAATTTTATTTTTGAATTTTAACTATTTTTTTAATTAATATATTTAGTTTATATATATACATATATACATAAACAATACAATCCCAAAACAACGCACTAAAATGCTCCAAAACAGAAATTTATGTTCCAATTGAAAAACAAAGAATCAGCCAAAATAGAATTGACAACCTTGAACAATACATACGTTTCAATTTCTAGCATCATAATTTTATGCATTGATGATGCTATCTTTAGATCCCATGAGCCCTTCTTGCTAAACCAACATTTATCTCATGTTTAATTATTTTCTTCTTACTTTGATGTCATCTTATGTTTATTAAAGTTTTGCTTAATGATGTTGTTGAGAATTTGAGATGGATGATAATTTTTAACTGGGTATAATAAAAACAGAGTCGGATCAACTTGAATGGGTGAGATGTTTTTGGATAATTACCTTACTTAATAAAAAAATAGATCGTTTATAGATAAAGATAAGATCGACCTAAACTTAAAGTTTATGCGATGTATATATATATATATTATTTTTTATTTATTTTAAGGAATAACAAAGCTTATAGTTTCTACTTGGTACAGATTTGTATAAATCCACAGCTTAAAGATCAAATTAAACACTCTCAAATGCATATAGTTGCTTAAGTAAATCATTATCTGTAATATAAATTATATTCTTAATATAAATTATAAATTTCAAACTAAAATGATTTTCATTTGATAGGATGGCTTTAAATAATAATATAAATTATATTCTTAATATAAATTATATTCTTAATAACTCATCATTTAATAACTTAAATTTATAGATTGCGATGGTTAGGTGATACATAATAATGAGCTGGCAAGGTTTCATGCCTGACTTTAGGATATATTCTTTTCTTTGCAGCCAAGTATGACTTTAAATCTCCGATAACACACCATTGTTTACCGCAAATGCTTAAATCACAGCCAAGCAAAACAAAATCGAGAGAGTAAAAGCTGGCTAGAGCTGCATGATGTTGAGCAGCGAAAGAAATATAAGGAATCATCTTACCTAAAACCTTAAATTTTTAAGATGAGTTAGTTTGTATCAGAGCATTGTTGATCCAATAGTCGTGAGTTTAAATCTCACCATCCTCATTCTATTTGATAAAAATTAAATACAAGATAGTGTTGGTCTGTGTACAAGTTTCAAGCTCAAAGAATTTTCACTTAAAGAGGTGTGTTAAAAAATAATATAAATCATGTTTTAAAAACCTCAATTAATATTTTTAAGTGCAGTGATTACTTAAAGATATAAAACAAGACTCATGACCAGCCAAGAATTCACATAGTCAAGTATCACTGTAAGCACAGCCAGCAAGAGCAAGGTTGTCAATGGAACTTAATCATGGATTCCAGAGCATTATCATGCTCAGAGACCAGCACAAATTCTTCGTTGGAATTTACTGAGAGCATACCCAGGTACGCCAGCCCAAATATGTTCATTGATTTGATCTATCAAGCCTGACCACATATATATAAAAAAAAAAAAATCAGTCATGATAAACATCACAAGACTCAAATAATTCGATAAAATAGGAATTTTGATGTTCACTTTTTATGGGATTATCAAAATCTTAACTTTGGTTAATTTTTTATTTGTTATTTTTTAATTTATAATTTTCAGCTTCATTCTTCAAAATCTTATAACTTGTTTTTTTGTTTTGTTTTCTATAAGTTATCCGAGTCTCATTAATCATGACTTTAACGAGTTAAACATGATTATTTATCCTGAGTTAACAATTAACTCATTTTTAATTTTTTTTTTAGTTTATTTTTTTTTCTTCTCAATTTCATTCTTAAATATTTGGTTGATTTGGAATTATGCTTATTATTTTTATTATAATTTGTTTTTATGATGTTATTAATAATATCCCATGATTCAAATCACAAGTTTAGGTGGTTGACCTATGTCAAACCAATATATTTTTGTCTCAATATTTTTTTAAAAAACATGTCACGATAAATTTTTTAGTCAAACTATATTATTAATACCTTTTCAAATTGTTCATGAACTCATCAAATTACTCAGATCAACCTCGTATTATTTATAATAAAAACATCATGTTACACGAAGTGTAGAATGCAGCATCTCATAGTTATAAACTAAGACACAAATTGGACCGAATGTCATTGTACGAGGAATGCTTTCAACAACAAAAGTCATTTGTGGAGGCTGAGATCCCGATTAGGGAATCTATTTAATTTCACCAACCAGTAATCCCTTTCAATGATCCTTTTCTTATGCATTGGATAACTATGCACGACACCAACTGAACACGCAAATAGATAGCACAAAAAGTCAAGTGATGCCGACAATCTAACAGATATGATGAGATGCATCAACTCTCCTATTTCTTGTCCAGAACCATTCGAAGAATCGAAGTTGAATGGAAGGATGGGAGGAAGAAAATACTGAAAAATATTAAATTCTTTGATATACTCTACGAGGATATGGTTTTGTGAGTGAGACAACTACCTAAAAAATGACTAAGATGAACATTAAACTAACATCTTGTGCCCACAACAGCAACGACAAATGCCTATGCCTTGGAAATCTTATAAACAAAACGATGCCTTACATTTTGAAAAATATAATAATATCTAGCAAAAATTATCATCGAAAAATATAGAAAATACTTTGGAAACCATGATTATTAGTCGAGGATAAAATATAGAAATCAGCTTGCATGGACTCCATGATATCATCAATTAGGACTTTGCATGCACTCCAAGCATAATTAGAAAACTTTTTTTTTTTTTTTTGGAGAAAACAAAAAGGGAAAACATCACCAACAACCAGTTGAACATAAAGGCCAGTAAAGAGGTAAAACCTAATCTTAGTACATTGTTCGTTGAGTTCTTAACTTTTCTTACGTTAATCAATGCCTGAAAAATTTGGATAAAGAGGATGATAATTCAGTCAAGCTCTAATGTTTACAATTTACATCAAAATCCCAAACAATTATGTTTAGCCACAAAAAAAAAAAAAAACTCCATCTTCATTTTCAATTTATACGTATTAGGATATGTTCGGATAAAGAAAAATATATTCTTCTATGGATCTCCATTTCCAATTTTCATTTCTATTTTCAAGAAATAATTAGGGGGGGGGAAACCATCTACATGCCCTTAATTATAATTCCAACTTAAAAACATGTGCTTGAGGCCCTACCTCGCTGTAACAGCTTAGTTATCAACTTCTTACGCTTCTTGCTATTTTTTTCTCTCTCTGAAGATAAGTGAAAGGACTTTTCAATTTATCTTGTTTTCCAAGTCAAATTCGGTGTAGCAGATTTCCTTTTGGTTAATTAGAGCTAATTTGTGTGGATCTTGATTAATTTCATGAGTTTTCAAAATTAATAAACATATAAATCTTTCAGTTATCATTATATTAGCAACCACAAAACTCAAACTTAAAACCAAAAAAAATAAATCTTTTAGTTCCGAACTATTACACAATTATTTATTAATATGCATAAAAGTAAATATAATTTTTACAAGCACTAACTTGATTTGCGGTATAGGTCTCGAACCCGGTTTAAAGAATTGATCGGGGAAAAAAGAATAGGATTATTTTATATTTATTAAAACAACATTGTTTTATTTGTTTTTTTTAAATATATATATATATATATATATATACAATTCGGGGGAAAAAGAATAGGATTATTTTATATTTATTAAAACAACATTGTTTTATTTGTTTATATATATATATATATATATATATATTAATCCGGCGGGTCTAAATTTGATTCGGTTGGTAAATTGAGTAATGGCTCAACATGCTCAAGTCAATCTTTTTTTCACATGTTCAATATGAACTAAGCTATGTATTTTGTTGTATTTTTATGAAATAAACCTTAATTTAAAGAGTATGTTAATAATAAGGGAAGAAGTATTTTTTTTTAATCCAGGGAAATAGTGCCTCAACAAAGATGAATACTATGTACTATTCATAATTTTTTAGTGGATGTAGTGTTTCTCTAATAAAAACTTTCAAATATAAAGAACTAAAATGTACAATTTATCGAATTTAGGGATGAAAATTCCGCCTCTGTGGTTAAGAATTATTTGAAAAACGGTAGGAATCAAATTGATAAAATGCATATGGTTTAGGATCTAATCGATGATGAGTACATAGATTAGGGACTAAAATAGAATCCCTGAAAAACAAATGACCAAAGTCAAGTTTCCACTAGTGATAGGATCACGTGACTGGGCAAGCATGAAACGAAAATTTTTCACCTACAATATTTAAGAAATTTACTTTTACCAAACATCTTTAAAAAATAATTAATTTAATAATAATAATAATAATAATAATAATAATAATAATATATGGTTAACAATATAATTTTCACGTTAATAATAATGGAATATATATAAAAATTTCTGCATGATAAAGGGCAAATGACATAAATAATTATAATGATCACTTAATCAAATTATTAAGTACAAATTTACAAATAAAACAAAACTAATTATTTTGTAATATAGAGATGAGTATTGGCCATGACGTCGATTATATGAGTCCAAAATTCCAAATCTCAAACCCCAAGGTGGACAAAAAAATATATAAATAAAGGGTCCCTCCCACTCTCCTTCCCTCCCACTCTCCTTCCCATTCCCTCGCTGTCAACAACACATTTCCTTCAGACTTCATACTTCTACAAAGAGAGAAAAGACTATCAATGGCCGTAAAAATCTATATCATGTAAGCATTATTATGATCTCTCTTTACCATCTTCGTTTTGGGGTACTGTTTCTATCGTGTTTCTTGACGTCTGTGTTTTTTTATCATGATTCTTGTAGTGGATTAACGTTTGACTTCTCATTTCTTGATTGATCTGCTGATGTTCCTGTCTCTTTTTATTGTTTTTAATGATTCTCTTAGCTGAAAATGGATTGATAGTTGTTAGTTTTTGTTTTCTTGATCTCAAATGGCTCCTGGAAGTCAAAAGATTTCTTGAGAGATTCGGAACTTGATCTCTGGTTACTGGTTTGAATAATATTTGGTGAATGTTTGATCAGGGATTTAAGTTTATTTCAAGAATCAAGCTCATCAATGGATGATGCTGTTTCTTGTAGGATAAGTTCATGGATTTGCTGTAAATTTAGCAGTAAACTATGGAGAATTCTCATATGTCAGCATCATATCTGTGCTATGAAAATATCTGGTACTGATCTTGGCTAAGAGGCTAAGAAGGTGTGATAGTGCTCTTTCCTTTTCATTTCATTGCAATCTCTATCAATGAAACAAGAAATGCAAGCAATAAGTTTAGTTCAACAGTGAACAGAACAGTTGTCAGTAGGTGTTTGCCAAGAAAAAGTGGATCTAAAGCTGGACCTACCTTTGAAATTATAATTCAGAGAGAGGAGTGCTGGCCTTTTACTTTTAGGAATCGTGGTCCCTATATTCGACATTATTGATACCAGTTCTTGGCATGTAATTTTATATTCATAACTATCACCAATGGCTTTCTTTATCATGGCTGGAGTTCACCGTCGTTATAAAACCTCGCAGGCCCAGCGAATCAATTTGTTGACCCGCGGCAGATTGATTTGCCCGACTTGTGATCCTGCCCTGAATCGAAATTGAGTTTTATAGCTATGAAGACACTGTTAAGCTCGTAAATGATCTTCTGTTTGAAATTTTTAATTAATTGCTTTGTTGATTTAGAAATTCATGCACTCAAAGCTGTCCCCTTGGGATGGTTTAGTCCTATTATCCACCACATTGATGTATTATTGATGGTGATTATACCACTCTTGTGGCCAAAAATCTTTTTGGATTATTTTTCTTGATGTAGGCCTCCATTAGTGCTTGCTATTGCTCCCTGCAAAGCTTCTTGTCTCCATCATGCATTGAGATAACTTATCTATGAATTAATAACCTTTATGAAAACTTCCTTTTCCCTTTCATCATCCTGTAGGGAAGATCATATCAATGATGACTGAAAGAAATTTCTTTGTCTATTAATAAAATATATTTGGGAAAATAGAGGCTATACCAGGACTGTTTATGATTCTGTTTATGTACTTTTCTAGATCTTCAGAATAGTCTCACTGATCATGTCAAGTGTAAACTATTTGATTTCTTCTGCAGTTACTACTCTATGTATGGACATGTTGCAAAGCTAGCTGAAGAAATTAAGAAAGGAGCTGATTCTGTGGAAGGAGTAGAAGTTAAGCTATGGCAGGTCTGTGTTTAAGGCTGAGATAAATCAAAGTGATTGAGAAGCATATTTTCCCTGTCATGTACCTCTCGAGTTAACGTCAACAAGTTTAGCATTATCGAGATTGTAGGTTGACTTCTAACAATTAGAAGAAAATTTGAGACCAGAACACAAGAGCACAATTTATTTATTTTTTGAATTCAAGAAAAACCCCACCCACCGAAAGCATATTTTGTAGACTCATGTGAGCTAGTAAGACCTCGGTTGTTCCAGGCTCTTACAAGGATGCATACCCTGACTCGAACTAGAGAGTTGCTGTGCAGATCTCCAGTCCTTTATCGTCACGCCACGCTCCTTGAGGGACATAGCAGCACATGAAGATCATATCAGCACATTAATTACCTTTCATTGCTAATGCAAAGAAGTCAATTCTGTTGAAATGGAGCAACGAGTTAGTTTAGATGGGTTTTTTTTTGGCTAACTAGCTAAAATCTCAACTATGTTTGATTCATCCATACATCATAAAATTCTGATATTATATCACAAATTACTTAATTTTTTGCAATGTGCTCTAGGAAAGGGATTTTGTAGTTTAGTGTTTCGAGGATTCTCCTTGAAAGTAAGTGCTAGAGTCCCCTGATATTGTCGGCATATTGATCACAGGTACCAGAAACCCTGCCAGAAGAAGTTCTTGGAAAGATGGGCGCAGCACCAAAGAGTGATGTCCCAATCATCAAACCCAGCGATCTTACTGAGGCTGATGGTTTTCTTTTTGGCTTCCCCACGAGATTTGGAATGATGGCTGCACAGTTTAAAGCTTTTTTGGATGCAACTGGTGGACTATGGGGAACCCAGCAGCTTGCAGGCAAACCAGCTGGAATCTTTTTCAGCACTGCATCTCAGGGAGGTGGACAGGAAACAACTGCGTAAGTTCCATTTAAACACTTGACAAAAAACCCCTGTTTTCTTGACCATCCTTTTCTTGTTCTTCCAAGTTTATAATTCTGAACGTCTACATTATGAATTCTGAAATTCTTGGATATGTTTTTCCTTCCAATATGCAGCTTGACTGCTATCACCCAGCTTGTACACCATGGAATGATCTTTGTGCCCATCGGATACACATTTGGAGCTGGCATGTTTGAAATGGAGCAGGTGAAGGGTGGCAGCCCATACGGTGCAGGTACCTATGCTGGGGATGGCACCAGACAGCCTACTGATCTGGAACTAGCCCAAGCTTTCCACCAGGGGAAGTACTTCTCTGGCATTGCAAAGAAATTTGAGGGAACTGCATAGTTTGAGTCAGTAAATTGTACTCCCTTTTTTGAAATTTCAGTCCTGTGTTCACCTGATCAATAATGTGAACCTTTTGGATTATATATTTGGTGTTACAAAGTTATGTTTCGCTCCTTTATAACGAGGGCTTCTTGTAGCGATGAAAGAGTTTTTATGCAATACTGTGAAAATTCATTTTGAGTTTTCTTCACCTCCTATGCTTATCTCTAGTTTCTGAAGTTGCATGTTAAATCTCTTTCAATTCTCTAATGCCTGAATGGTTTCCAATACCAATCACAAATCTACAGTCCAGTCAAATCGAGTAGATTCCCATGTGTTTTCAAAGGAAAGTAATGAATGAATACATCAGAAATTGAAATGCACAATATATGTTTAGCATTCATAAACCTGAAAACAGTGGAATGTAAGATGGAAAACGAGGAAGAATGGTAGGAAACCACCTAAATGGAAATCTCAAAACAGGTAGATACATGCTGAAGCTGTATGTGTCCCCGTTCTTGCTTTGAAGAAGAACCTTATAATAGGAGAAGAACCTTATAATAGGAATTAGGTAGACTCATGGTCGGAATGGTGCGAGGTCTCATAAAATTGCTGATATTTTCCCTTCTGCAACTGACGATCAAATTATATGAAGCTTTGTCGAGATGGGAGTTTAAGAGGCAGGGTGTCAGAGTTCAGTGGCTCAGAAAGAAGCGTTAGGGACTGGTATGCAGAATTGAACTGGGAAAACTATTTTCTGCAGAAAAAGAATAGTTCTTCTGATCTCCTCCTCCTCTCTTTTGAACAATGAAAATCATTCATTCAGGCTTCATTTTTGCAGTCCTGATTATTGTTTTCATAACCTAAATGCATCAAGTTGGGTGACAAACTTCCTTTTTTGTGTTTTCAGTTTTTAAAGTGGCAAGCACAGTGCTGGATTCTTCATGACAGTTGCTGGAATATACCGAATCAGAAAATGAAGAGTTAAAAGATAGAGTTAAAAACTTTAAAACATTTAAGGTGAAAATATTCTTTATATAAACATGAAACGCCTCAATTTTTATTTTATTTTCCATTTTTATTATATTTTTCACCTCAACTTTATTTATTTTTCATTTTTTATTGGATTTTTTTTCATTCAAGTTCTTTTCTTTTGGTCGAATCATTTTGCTTCCCATTTAACAAACCTCAAACCTTCTTTTTTCTTCATTTGTATCTGTTTTGGAGAATGTGTGTAAGCTCAGCTGAGTGGTCCAACTTGATCTTGTACCAGTGATGTCCCCACACTTGCGAAGAAGATCACTTGTTGCTGTCCTAGATTTTCCCTGCCAGTTTGTCATCATTACTGTATGGTTGTGATTGAAACTGTGTTTTAAAAGTATTTTTAAAAAATATTTGAAAAATATTTATTTATCTTTTTATTTTAAATTATATTTTTGATATTTTTATATTATTTTTATGTGTTAATATTGAAAAATAATTTTTAAAAAAATAAAAAAAATATTATTTTAATACATTTATGAATAAAAACCATTTTAAAAAACAATCATAACTAAACTTCGAAATAGTAATTTATTTTCTGGGCTGGCCTCTAATCCTTACTTCTACATCACTTGGCAAGGATTTTTGAGTATCATCACGGCAGCAGCAACAACACACTGTTTTTTTTTTTTTTTTTTTTGCTGTCTTCGAGTCTGAGATTTATTTTTGTTAGACAAGATCACTAATTTTTTTTAAGTTTTAACCTATGGCCCCATATCTTAGTTAGAGCAGGATCAGTGGTAAGGGCTGAATCTAAGAGACTTGGCTGGGCCTGTTTCAAGACCAGATCACTACTGGACTGTCAAAAACTCATCATGAATCCCTGATCTATTTCCTATTGCATGCAATCTCATATCGTTTTCCCAGTTATATGTTAGCGTGTGGGAGTCATCTGGTCACGAATTGGATGAAGCCATCGATCTTGAATTGTTGTAGAGTAACTGCACGCTGTTTGTAATTGCATTCACTGTGAGGTTTGGATTGGCATGATCTGTTGACGGATAGAATATATTTCTCTTTTGAAATGGGAAGGAAAGTAACAATGAGACCGGACAAAGCAGCGATGTCAGTTTCGTTCAGTTTTGATTGAATGCCCAAAACATTTCATATCGGTTGAAAAAAGAAGACAAAATAATGTCGTTTTTATCTTGGTTTAAATTCCGGTTTATTCTGGATTTTTCGACTAAATACCTCCCGAAACGTTTTCGGTTTTTGTTCCGCACGTTCCGTTTTGGCCAAATAATGTTTTTTTTAAAATAATGAATAAATTTACAATATCAACTATATCTCTTAATCTGACCGTTAGATTGAAATAAAATTTTACGAGTAGTCTCTTGACATATCTATATATATTATGTTAAAATTTAAGAGCAATCAGATAATGTAATGACCTTGCAAGATTGATGATAACATTCTTGTTATATTATACATGTTCATAATTTTGTTCAGAAAAATAATTTTATTGTGTCTTTTTTGAATTAAATTGCGCAGTTCTAAATAATTTTAATTTTGGATTTGAACTAAATTTATTTTTGAATTAATATATTTAATTATATATATACATAAACAATATACCAAAATATTTTATTTTAATTGATAAAACAAAACACTAACCGAAACGGAATTGATAACCTTGGATCTAAGAGATGGACAACTCGAGGAGGATACAAAGAAGTTACGTGGGTACTTCAATCGTCTTTTCAAAGTTCCACTCCATATGTTTTTTGATTCTTTAATGGCTCGCAGGATTAGATTCAAAGCTGCAAGAAAAGAAACGACCCTTTTCAGCATCAAAGAAAACATGTAGCATAAGACAACTTTAATCTCCATTGATTAGCCAAAACAAGAAAAAAGAATAGCAGCAAGTTTTTTATTAAAGTAAGAGAATGTGACTCCTGCAGCTGGGAGTCGCGCGCATACTTTATATTAGCATCACAATGATGCCCTAAGATGCTTTTCCTTTTTAGTATTCTCTTTATGTTTCTTCTTTTATCAGCCTCACATTTCAAGAAAAAAAGAAGAAGAAGAACTCAATTCCCATCGATGCTGTGGTATATCCTACAGCAACAGGTACCGATCCCAATGCTCGAAGGCATGGGAGGATACCCCATCAAGAGATTGATCAATTCCAAAGTCATGAAAAAAGATTATAAAGCAAGTGTAAGAGATACCAATCAAGAACATATATTAAATTTTAAAGTAGCTTTTTTTTCTTCTTTTTCCATGATTAGTCACTTGTCATAGCAGGTATTCTTGAATTTCAAGCATATATGAATTTTTCACGCTTGATGATTAGCCTCTTCATCAATTGGTATTCCCTACATTTTAATAAGCTTATGCTTTACAGCCACGATTCTTTTATCATTCTATATAATATGAAGGTCTAACATTAAAGATATGTACAGCAGTTACTAGTTGATGTCTCCGAGAAGCATGACGTGATGGCAAGGAGCTTGAGATTTGCATAGCAGGTCTCAAGTTCGAATCAGGACGTGCATCTCTTATAAAAACCTGAAACAGTCAGGATTTTACTCATTCACCTGAATCCATAAAGTATATTTTTCCGGGAATGGGTTTCCTCAAATAAAAAAAATATATACTAGTTGATGGCTTGCTGAGCCAGGGATTCCATACAGTGAATGCGTGTCGATGGGCTGCCATCAATACAAAATGAGAATGAAACATTATAAAGAATAAACAGACGGTGAATATTCTCCGCAAAAGACTTGCTGGGAGCTTCAGGTATACCACAAGAAAGCTTACAAAGTTGACCATGTCCGTAAAGGATGGCCTTGCCGAAGAGCCAAGGAAATGAAGCAGCATCTCCTTGTTGAAATCGACGAGTAGCCCTTAATTTTCTATTTTTGTTTGCTTAGTAAAGTGCTTGATAAATTGTGGAAACGATCCAAGTTCCTATTCATGAGTATCGTAATGATTATTATTTCCTTACAGAAAGAACACATCAGAAAAGGGTTAAGACAGGAGTAATTATAGCAATATTGCAGGCCGGATGGATATTTATGTTGAATAAAGTTGTGCACAAGTATAATCATTACCTTCAAAGCAACATTTCTTAAAGAAATTAACAGTAAGAAACACAAATGATCGGGGAGGGTTTAGCTTTTGAGTGGAAACCATTAATGATGCTCAACAAGCTTGCTAGCTACCCAAAAGTAAGGCTCTGATGAGTTGAACTCTCAAGCAAACATTGCGTTTACTTGCAAGGTTTGCAAGAGATATATTTGCACTAGCATCAGAATATCAAAACTTAAAATCACCTAAAACGCAATAAAAAATAAACAATCCCTTCATATATCTTGAAAAATAGATTCTCTTAATCACATGTTAGCAAATTAAATTTTATCTATATGGATGATTTTATCATATGGCTCTCAAATAATCTTGAAGTATTTTAAAAAATAAATTTTTAAAGTATCAGCCTACCGATTCAAATTCAGAAAATTGAGAAAAGAAGTGAGAAAAGAAGGGAAGTTAAAATTTTGTGCAGATCGCAAATTTTGTATCATCACCCACAAACATGAACGTTTTCTCTTCATCTCAGGAATAAAAGAAGAAGAAGATAAAACCCTAAAGGCAAGAATAGTGGGTAGACCAATGACTTGGCAATACCACAGTATCAAACCATATAAACAAATGAAAAGGTTACCAGATCAAATCAAATAAGCTCCACTCACTCATACATATTTTTGAAAAACAAACAAATCAATGAGTACAATAATCCCTTTAATTATTTCTTTTTCTTTCATATACAATAACAATAGAAATACATATGTATAAAGGTGGACTGGTGGTGCCAGCTCTATGCATCCACAACCATAGAGCAACAGGAACAAAAGGCCTTTTGTTCCGATCTGCTAAATTCACCCCATTTATATGTAACAACCAACAACATACAATTTAATCTCTAAATTCACAAATGTTAATATATTTAGCTGAATTTAGCAGATGTTCCTGTGCTTTACCCCACCTTCGAAGTATTAGTTAATAACCAGTAGTACTACAGCTTGAATTATCTTCTAGATATTAATATTCTTCATCTCAGGTGGCTCCTCATCATTTGATAGCTTAACATCATTAATTCTTCTTGTAGCTGGCCCAGCAATGTCTGTCCGTCTTTGAAGCTTGAGTTCCTTTTTCTCCTTTTTCGTTTGTTTTCTTTAGCTTTTCGTTCAAGACTGGTACAGCTAGCTAGCACAGCAAAGTGGTGGCTCCTACTATAATCTTGGTTGGTTTGATACAAAACTATACGGATTTGAAATCAGTGCTTGATCTTTGGATAGAAGCTGTGTTTAGCTAGCTTCACTGTAATCATCCTTCTACCTGAAAGTGCCACCAAATGTTGGTGTCCAGAAATCAGCTGTGGTCTCATTAGCAACAGGAAATGTGCTAGAGATCGGCACGAGACATAGTCCCTCGGCTTCTTAGATCTTGGTTTGGCTCTTCTAGGTCATTCAGTTTGTCTTCCGGAGCCTGCAGATTATTTATAAGAGTTAATGGTACTTCAAAAGAATCTTTTGATTCATCACATGAGCAGAGTGGCAGTGTTGGCCAAAAGCAACAAAAGGGAAAAGGGAAATAAAGAAAGAATTGTGCTATACCAGTTGATGTTGAATGGGATTGCCATTTTTCATATATGGAGTACTTAAAACCTGCATGCATTAAAAAAAACATATATTAAATGTTAATTCATTAGTTATGGCTCTTAAATACGTTTGCTAACGTCTAATCCTGTTTAAATCAACTAGGGTTTTCCCGTTAATTTATGTATACAAACATTAATAGGATTCCTAAGAGTAGGACTCAAAACATTAGATGAAACACTCGTATATATGGTGAGAAGAAGAAAATGATAAGGGAACATACACTGGCTTGGGCATGGAGGAACTTGATATACTCAATAGCTTCATGGAGAACCGATGCAGTATCAGTCTGAAAAAGGTAGAGTAAATGGCCAATCGATGAGCCTTCAACCGAATCACAAGCAAAGGACTTGTTTTGGTCAATGTACTATTTGAAAAAAGTGGAAAAATCCAAAAGCTAACCTTTCCGAAAGGTGAAACCAATTGCTGGAGGGCAGTTATTCGGTCCCCTAGCTTCTCTTTCCGAACCTGATAACAAAATGACATCTTCACATTCACTTTTCTTCAAAAGATAAAAGGAATATAGGGGGAATGAAAATGAAATTTGGTACGTTTGTAGTAATCAAAAGCTTGATTGATTGTATTCTGTATACCTTGAAAGTTGGTAATGGAGATGGCGTTTCAATCCGAGGCCTTTTGAATGCTGGTTCACTTCCTTTCTTAACTACTGAAACCGAGTCTCGAACTTCTTCTCTGTTAGGCTGAAATATATATAAATAGACGAAAACAGATTTAGTCTGAAACCCTAGCCATTAACTGATGAATAACGCTAATTAATGACTGTTTTAATCATGATCATCTTTACCTCTGTAGTGAGGCTGGGGCAAATGGGTTTCTCTTCAAAAGCTGGAAGAAGAAATTGAGATGGTGATGAGGGTAAAAAGCTTGCTCTAATATCGTTTTTTCCGGTTGGCGAGGCATTCCAATAGGGTGTGTTGTTAGTGAAGTGCAAACTACTAGGCTGTTGCTTTTGCAAACAAGATTTTATCGAGGGAGATACTTTAGCCCAGGATGGAGATGACAATTCACTCATGTTGGTCCCATAATTCGGAGCCGTCGGCGACAGGTAATTCATAGGCCGGTTGTTGAAAAGAGAGTGTACTTGTTGTGGCTGCGGCTGATCAGGTTCGAATAAACTTTGTATCAATGTTGAAGGGTAGCCATAAGAACCTGCTGGCTCCATTGAAAAGTCGGCAGAGAATCCCTGGCAAGTTGGTGGCGAATTGTTGGAGCTGGTAACCGGATTTAGCCTTTGTTGGTCCAAGGAGAAGTCTTCAGCAGTGCTTGCATAGCTCTTTGGACTCCAGTCTTTTTGGATTCGAGAAGAGTTTAGTCCTCCTGAATCCATGTCTTCTTGCAGCATGGAATTGTAACTCTCCGTTCTTCCATTCCCGGAGCTGCAAAAAGATCAAAGAATCTGATCACTGATTTAAAATCTTTGCCGCTTGATGAAACTTCGATGATCAGTTTGACCTGCTTTTCGAAACACAGACAATAAAACAAAGCCGAGTATTCTTTTCCTAATTTGTGGTCGGAGTGTTTCTAACTTTAAGACCTTCGAGTTTGATTTCAACCATAAATGGAATATAAGGGGGGGAAAGGAACATGTGTGCCATACTTACAGTACTAAAGCTTGGTTCCAATCTGATGACGACGACGACGACGAGAGGCCGAATCCCATCATTTGCAAGGTGGAATCAATCAAAATACTGCTACCCCCGACTATCTGAATTAGCTTCTTGAGGCTTCGGAGAATTTAGGAAAGCTATAGAGGTATCGGACACCGAAGTGGTGTTATTAGACTCCTTGCATGATATTGACCTAGGCTTCAAGTCTACCATGTCAGCCGTCGCCCATGACCCGTTATAAGTCTCCATATGATCACTAGGGAGGCTCACCGTGGAACATGGTGATAAAGCCGCCGATGAACATACTTTTCGAAGAATTCAACCACCAGCTCTCGCCGCAAATCCCGGCCTGAAACTCCTCAGCCATGGCCACTGATTTGTCTGTATTGATAGTCTTTGCGTGTCTTCTTATTGCAACTTGTGACTTTGAGGTAAGCTTAGCTATCTCTCTCTCTCTTTATAAAGAAGCTACATATATATTCTATGGTTGAGAGAATGTAATCTATTATATATTATATTATGGAACGGTTGAGGGGTACGGACCAAGGGAATTTATAGAAATAATAGATAGTTGACATATCAAAGAGACTGATTGGACACATGAGAGGAGGCATTTTGAATCGAATTTTTTGCTCCCTTTGCTTTTCTTCTCTATTTTTGTTTCTTAACTAATTGTGGGTGCAAGTTTTTTCCCCCTTCTTGGAGCTTCTAATTTAAAATCTACTATGGTATAATATTTTTTTATAAGTAGTCTTTAAAAAAAAATTAAACAACTCTAAAGTTTCTAAACTAAATAGGAAGAATAAAAACACCGTAAAAAATGATTTATTAAACTATATATATATGATCCTTAAATCATTTCATATATCTACGAGAAACTTTTTTCTAGAAAGTTGCTAACATATTCTTAAACTCAAATCACATTTAACTCTATATATATCATATCAATGAATTATCTTAATTTAAAAAATTAAATTATTAATAAAACTTCAAGAATCGTTATCTATCAATTGTGATGCAAATCTACTTACCATATCTTAACCACGCATCAAAATTCTTTTCCTTTTTTTTTGCTCCTTGAGAGTAAAGGGAAGTGGGCATGGTTATGATTACGATGGGGATTCATCAAGATGCCATGTTATAGTTTTTGGTGCTCTGGTAGAGGTAGCAGACCTTAGTCATTTTAAAAGTTTTTTTTTTCATTCGGGAAGGAATTAAAATTTATTTTTATTTTTAAATTTTATATTAAAACATTAATTTTTTAATATAAAATTTAAAAATAAAAATAAATTTTATTTTTTTTCAAAAAAAATTGAAATACAGTACCAAAAAAAAGAGATAAATCTGAGAAATAGGACCATATATCTTGCCGCGCGGTCCCAGATGTATGATGGGGAGGATATAGTAGGTTTGGTATCTGTATACCATCATACATATTCTAATCCATCCTTGGAGCGTGATGGTCACTTGCAATTGAAAACCCTGTTGAAGATTATTATTATTATTATTATTATTATTATTATTATTATTATTATTATTAATAATAATAATAATAATAATAGTAGTAGTAGTAGTAGTAGTGGTAGTAGTAGTATGAGTACTAGTAGTACTGCCCTAACACATTGAAATCAACTCAAAACGTGTTGATTAATTTTCCCTAACCACTGCCAGTCAATAAAGAATAAACAGCACACGATCCCCCACCCCAAACAGGAGCTAGGAAAAAAAAGATTCTAAAGAATTCCACATGAAAGTACTAAAGTCTTCATGAATCATACGAAATTAAAATTTGTTTTCGATTAAATTGGAGAGATAAATTTAATTAGGTTTTAATAGGAGAAAAAAATAACCTTTACATTATTTTCTCTTATATATCTAGTCCAATGCATTGAATCTCATAAAAACTCCAAAGTTAGACGCGCATAGGTCAAAATAATCTCATAATGAATGAACTCTCGAGAATTATTGTCTGCCCCAACTCACACGTAAGTGTGTGATCGTTGGTAGAATCTCATGTCGACGAGTTTCCCCCATGATTTAGCTATCGAAATGTAGTTGTTCATCCATGAAAGATATCCAGAGAGTATTCATATATTTAAAAGAATAAAAATCTTTGACAATTATGATGCTATATTACAGATTCTCTAAGGACTATTCATCTTGAAATAATTTATAACAATGAGAGTGAATCGACAATTATGACATGCTGGGGTGTTCCTGAACAGTTTTAATTAAGACTTATGTCATTGTATATAGAAATTATCAATCACTTCCGCAGCCATGTTTCCCATTTTCTTAAGACAAAGCACATGGAAATTCATACGAGGAACAGCTACCTCCTATGCATACATAGAAAACGTAGAAATGATGAGCAAATCACCCCCCATGTCGTAATTGCGTGAGATCCTTATGCATTATCCAAACTGCTTGCCAAAAGGCTATGAATAGAACTTGTGTGGTTCGATTCTCCCATGAAGTAGACTTGTTGCATGCCACACTGTTTTACGAACTTGGAAATTCTTTTCTTTCAATAAAAGTTCAATCACTAACCAATAATGTATTGTTCCTACATTAGTTCTTGTTGACGTGTAGATAAACTATAAATCGAGTATGCTTTCAAGAGAAGAAAGATGTTGAAAATGGAAGAAAATCACTAGCTATTATCATAGGCATTAGGCGAAGCTAAGATATCAGTGGCACAGTTGACCAAACAATCTGCTATACCTAATTTCTTGTGAGATGAGATCATCCAATTGGAATCAATCTCATGACAAAATTCAATCGAGGGTCAATCGGATAAGTCACCGAATTCGTCAATGATCGTTTAAATTAACGAACAGGTAGCAAATTCTCTCTTTGCAAAGTCCAATAATTTAAGCATTGGTCCAGAAAAATTAGGTGAAGGACTCGATTCAACCTTACATGATTTAACTTAATTGACTAACAACAAATCCACTTGTAAGGACTACTACATCATTTGTACCATTTCCCAAGTAATAAACATAAGCCATTGAATCTATTAATTACCAAAACAAATTTTACTCAAAGTAGAGAATATACATGTGATGATGTCGTGGAGATTACTTTGTTGTTTCTCGAAAAAAAACATGTCCCTTGTTGGAATAAAATACCATTCAATATCTGAGTTAATAACAAGTGTTAGAAGTGTGTATTTATTGATTGAACTAGATTAGAACTCTTGGACGATCGTTTTTGGCTTGAACATCTACTTGGTAATCGATATATTTATAGACCTTGATCATGTTAACTTGTTTACCGTTAAAAACTCGAAAAATATATAAAGATAGATGTCCGAGACAAAGGTATTGTATATATATTCTCGACCTACTAGTTTTTTTCATCTTCTATATGTATATTAGTTGACTTGGATAAATTGAAAAACTCAAGTATGAGAAGGAACAAGTTAGGTAGGGTTCATAAGAGTCCAGATTTCCCCAGAAAATGCAAGAAAAAGACACTGATTTCAACACTTCAGGCTCACTCATATTTTATATATCTAGAAAGTCAACAGTCTTTCATTAGAATCAACGGCAAGCGTGTGGAATATATAGACAATGTAGAGGATGATTCGTAAAAGTCATATAAAGCTGTACACGGAGATCCATGTTCATTGATTGTAGCAATTATAAAATATCTGTAGAAATATATAACTTATGGACCACTACCTAATAATGACTGAGTTTACTATATATCTACGCGCGGTTCTGAATGGCCTAACAAATAATGCTAGAAATTAAAAAAAAAAAAAAAAAAAAGAGAGAGCGAGAGAGAGAGAGAGAGAGAGAGAGAGAGGGAGATGGGACGATTTTTTGTATTTTTAAATTAATTTTAGAATAAAATTTTATAAATTTAAAGTGTATTTTTACTTTTAAAATAGAAAGGATAAGAAATACATCTCTTTTTTTTTTTCTGTTTCAAAATAGTAATCAAACAGTCTGAATTCGTGAATAACAACAAACTATTTAAGATTAAACACTATACTCTATCTCTCTGTGTCTCTCATTTATCTATTTATGATACAAAATTGAAAGCCAGATTCTTATGTACACGCTTTAATACATGTATGTGAGTGTAATTGAGGTTATTTTTAAAAGTATTTTTTTGTTCAGAAATATATCTAAATAATATTTTTTAATTTTTAAAAAAAATTATTTTTGACATTATCACATGAAAATGATCTAAAAAACTAAAAAAAAATAATTTAAAAATAAAAAATAAATTTAATTTTTTAATTTTTCAAAACGTTCATGAAACACAGCTATTAATTATATTAAAAGAGAGAGAAATCAAAATTAAAGTAAACATTGACCTCAATGGGAACAATGTCCCTATGTTGTCTGGTGGAGTCAAACGTAGGGCCCAGGCGGGGCATGCGCGCGTGCGCAGCACCTGGGCCTCTTTTGTCATCGGGAAGAGTCAAAACCCCCCATGGATTGTGACCGTACCATAATTTCCTCCCTATTTTCCAATGGGAAATGGTTTTATCTTTCAAAAACATGCTTGCCTTTCAATCTTCTCTGCTTCCTCACCTTTCTCATAATTAAATCTCCCATCCCCAAATTGTCAAGATCGAAGCTCACAAGATCTTGGATCGACAATGGCATCCATCAAATCTAAACTCACACCACTTTCTTAGACCGTTCAGATCCGCATCTAGATCATGTCATATGAGCAATCATAAGCTATTTTCACAGTTACAACACAAAGTTAAATCTCAGATATTTGATCACATTTTTGAGAAATAAATTGATTTTTTAATTGATGCGTAAGGGTGCTTAGAATTTGCTTTTTTACATCATTATTTTCATTTTCTTAATTGCTAAGATTTCTTAGGATTTATTTAGTATATAAATCCTAATGATAGTTAGATTTCATATCTTACTTTCAATAAATTAAAAAAGAAAAACACTTTTTCTATAATCGTTTGAAATCTAGTAAAATTGTTTAGTTTATTTTCCAAAACATTTTGTTTTTTTGATTCGAGGAAACCCTCACTTATCGGAAAAGCATACTTTGTGAGTCTAGGTGAGCGAGTAAAACCTCGGTTATTCCAGATTTTTACAATAGACTCATTTCCTGAATCGAAACTTGAGATCGGCTATATAAATCTTAAACTCTTTATCATCACGTCACGCTCGTTGAGAACTATTTTCCAAAAGATACTACTCAAGATTACGAGACTGGTTATTCAAAGATTTATTGCTCAAAACTTTCATTATACACTCGTCATCAATAATTATAATTTTTAAATTATGATTGTAAAATGGATAAGGGTTGCTCTTATTGCTAAACACCCATTCAAATGTGTTAATGGTTTCAAATCAAACTCCACTTTTATTTAGCATACGGACACATGCATGAGTGTGTATGCATGAAATTAAGTTTGGTGTCGGTATAGATCGGAGGTTTGGGATTACACTTTAAGATTATATATGGAGTTTCTTAAATGAAATTTAAAAAAAAAATCAATTCCAAAAACTCCATCAAATGTTATATAATTATCTACCAATTTATCATTTAACTTTTGATAAAATACATTTCAAATATATATGGGGTAGGAAAAGTAATCGATACAAATCAACTCCAAAATCTCCGTCAAATGTTATTGACAATTTTATAGTATTCGAGCAATAACTATTATATACATATAATATAATAATACAATACTATACTATAAAAATAAATGTATAAAAGGAAGGGGGGAAAACTAAAAAGAAAAATAAGAAAATGGATTTCTAGTAGGTAAGACAACTTTTATATCTATCATTCTGTAAATATCTAAAAACCATAGATATAGTTTAAGCATTATAAAATTTTGTAGAAAAAGTAGAGAGGGAAAATGGGAAATGTGGCTCTGAAATATTTAAGACATAGACGAAACATGATAATCTTGGTCACTCCCCATCCACCCTTTAGATTTTCTGCTTGTCGTCTTTTGTTGTCCGAATGTTCCTTCTTCATCAGAAACTGACCACTCTGTACTCTTGTTGTTTGCTCATGTCATGGCGTAGGACTTGTACACCAAATAGTTGTTCAAAAATGCTCGTTAGTTTGCCTTTAAGAGAAAAATTATATGCTACTTAAAACCTTTGCCAATATAATAGCTTTTGAAGGTTTTTTTCTCAATTTTTCACATGATTGACTGTTTAGAAATATAACAGCTTCTGTTTTTATGTGTATTTCAAAAGTATTTTCATTTAAAAAATATTAAATTGATTTTTTATAATATTTATTGATGATTTTGATGTGTTGATGAATAAACTTATTAACTACTAAAACCTGCAATTAAAAGATCGATAGCACTTGATGGGTGGGAATTATTACATTAATTAAGATTGCCCCCTCTTCGAACTATATGTTGCTATTAGACACAGTATGGCCAATGATGAGGGGTTTCCAAATAAATTAAATTAGTCGCTAAGCAATATGCTCAGCTGCTCATAAAAATCAACTTAGTATATAATTCAGTTCCCTCTAAAAATCATGGTGTGACAACAAAGAGCTTATAATTTTTATAGTAAGTCTCAATTTAGAATCAGGATGTACATCTTTTTTTTAAATAAAATTAGAACAATTAATTAATAAATCTTTTTAAAAAAAATGTCCATGCGACTCACGACTTCGAATATGAGATCTCGAAGCAGCAAATCCCCGAAGCCCCATTTAATATTAGACTTGAACAACTCGCTAAAGTTTATAGATGAAAATGCGGGACCCAAAGAATTTATAATGTTTTTAAAATTTAATATTTACAAGTAAGAAAAGGAACAAATTTATGCAAGTAGAGCAAACTCTAAATGAAGTTGAAGCTCTCCACTTTAACGTATAAACCCATGAACTACGAGTATACATGTACAAATATACGTACGTAGCTAGGGAGGCACAAGGTACTGATGTCATTGTGAGGTAACATTGAGGTGTATGAGATGGCAACACGTGTACTTCTTGGGATATTTATTCTTGTAGAAAATGATATAGTTTTAGTTTTTTTAAAAAATAATTTTTAATTTGATGTTAACTTAACCAAATCTTACTCAAATTTGATCGAGACAACTGAATTGAGGATAACCAAAACGATGGAGATAGTTGAGATAAAAAAAAATCTCACAAAAAAATATAAAACTCTTTGAAATTCAAGGTGAAATGCAAATAATAGAGTTTTGACCTAGTAATTGAAAAAAATAAGAATCCCAAAATAATCATTGATCTAAAATATTTCTTCTAGATTTATTCTATATATGTTATTAGTTAATCATCTAAATTTACTTCTAAGCTTAATTGTAATTTATTTTAATTCATTTAAAAATAATGCCAATCCATAAGAATAAGAGACTCTTTAAATCATTTGATGTTAATCCTTAAAGGTTGTAGATTTTTGTCGATCTTTTATTCTTAAAACAAAAAAAAGGAAACTTTGATATTAATCCCTAAAGAATAAAATATTTCATCAATTTTATCTTTTTAACAAAACAAATAACATTAAACCCTAAAAATAGATATTTTGTTTATTTTAACCTTATAATAAGATTTGACATTAATCACTAAAAGCTTTTTGCCTTTTAACAACAAAAATATATTGACATTAATCCCTAAAAATAAGAAATTTCATCAATTTTGCCTTTTCAAGGAAACAATTGTTGTTAATTTCACCACAACACAACCAATGTCTTGCCATAAACATTTAACATCATATATAAAATTAGAAAATCTATGGTTGCAAAGAGAATAATTTATTTTCTAATCTGAAAAATGAATTATAATACTCCTATTGTTTTCAGTTTTGGGGTTTTCTTTTCTTTTTTATACATAATTAAAGGAGTATTTTATAAAAATAAAATCCACTAAATTTTAATTTTATTTTAATATTTTTAAAGTTGAAACTCACGTTATTTCCACTAAATATAGAACTCCTAAATTCCAAACAAAGACAAGTTCTTAATCATTGGATTTGCGAACTTTATGAGATGATCAAGAACTTGAATCTTATCTTTATCTTTCATTCTAGCTAATTCGAAATTCATTGCTTAAGAAAGGAAAATAAATAAATAAAATAAAATAAAATTTCTTAACATGACTTTCAGACCAAGTCATGTTGGGAAATTGGATTGAGAGCATGCATCACCAAAAGTCATCATCGAACACAAGCACCGAAATTCAAATTAGAGGCCTTTGCTTGCACTCAATTTTTTAAGAGAATGAAATGACTCTCTCTGGTTTTTTTTCTTTTTGATCATGAAAAGGTCACTGACTTCAGTAAACATTTCTTGATGGCTTCTTTGACCATTTAAAGAGCTTAGTCAAGTTGGGATGGTTAAGTAACTTGCCCTATATTATTTAAAAAAAAATATAAACAAAAAACTTTATATTATTATAAATTATAAAACTTGCCCTATATTATTATTATAAAAAAATTCTAAATTTAAAAAAATAAAAAATATTATTTTAAATTATTTCTAAACAAAAAACTTCATATTCTCAAACAATCCCAGAATCAAAGTTGGCTCAAATACTCTACATTTATAATAATAATAATAATAATAATAATAATAATAATAATAATAATAATAAATCTTGACCTAAATTACTTCCACGCGTTTTTTTGAGGTCAATGAACACATCAAGGGGTAGAGCTGCACTATTTTCAAAAGTCAAGCATGTACAAAGGCCACGAGGGATAAACTCATTGCAACCTAATTTAACACGACTTGTGAGATCAAATTAAAAAAAAATAAATGATCTACAAAACTCAGTTCAGTTTGCCCAAACTAAAAACCAAGTGTCGATTGGCTAGGAGGTTGATCCTCATCCATGAAATGTTCTTCTTATCACCATGAAGCCAGCATGGCAGAAGAGAATTGCTGGCATTATTTTATTTGATAGCCACACAAAAAGGTAATGAAAACTAATTATCTATGTGCTAGCAATGCTTTCTTAGCCTGTAATTATGCAGGCAATCTCTCGGAAACATGCACATAAGTACAAGGTTTGGTTAGCTCTTCTTCCTGTTTGCTAGTGTTACTTTCTGCCCTAATCCCTGCTAACCCTCTAGAATAAACAGGTTTCGTTGAACAACTGGTGTGAGTAGAAGATCTGGTCAAATAATTATGATAAAATATACACTTAAATATCAGGTATTTATGGACGGATCGAGATGGACTTTTTGTTCTACAGGGTTTGATAGTATTGTGATGTAACATGCACCTAATCTTGGAACCACACAGCAAGAGAATCCGATAGTTTTTGTATCTGAGATTTTTTTTTTATAATCAAAGGATATTCGGGATCAGTTTTCACGCTGCACAACTAAATTGTTTTTCTTCTGCTAAGAGATTCGTTGGATTTCAGTGGGTCCTAGTCAACTACAGAGAAGAGCCAGAAAATGACTGTGGTGTTCATGGGGTGGGGGCCGAATCCAAGCTGCATAGCCGGGTGCATGTCAAATAATTAGAGAGGCAGAAAGATATGGGGCTGTAGCCAGGAGGGCAAGGTCTAGCCCAGACTCAATTTTGTTTTGTTAGCCTGACCCAATACGAGAATCACAAATGCTTATTAGGAAGAAGTAGTGAGCCATGGATAGATGGATTGGTTTAGGTCAAACTAGTGGGCCATTTTTGATGGATCGGGATAGGATTTAGCCTGTTTGTGAGAACGACGGAAGTTGTTTTTTAAAATAATATTTTATTTAAAAATATATTAAAATAATATATTTTTTATTTTTTAAAAATTATTTTTGAAATCAATATATAAAAATAATTTAAAAATATTAAAAAAAATTAATTTGAAAGTAAAAAATTTTCAAAAGCAATTTTAAAATATAGTAGCAAACTAGGTTCATAATTCTGCCTATTAAGGAACTATCTCACCTAAAAACTTAAACTATTAGATAAAATTTCAAAATATATTTTATATTATTCTCTAACACACTTATTTAAATGAAAACCCTTTTGGCTTGAAACTTGCACAAAGACTTATACTACATTGTGTTTTATTTTTATTAAATAGAATAGGTATGATGAGATTCAAACTTGTGAATACTGGGAAAACAATACTCTGATACTATATTAAAAAATTATCTCACCTAAGAACTTAAATTGATAAATAAAATCTTAAAATATATTTTATATTATTCCTGCTATTAAAATGACTGTTCAAAGTGGGGTGTGTTTCCGTCCATTACTGTGGATTGGATATTGTAGTGGAGTGAAGGAAACCATTCGATCAAAAACTGTCTTGGATATTAAATTATTTATTTTAAGAAAAAAAAACTATGTCGCATGCCATTTCTATCATGGATTATTTTGACAAAACACTGTGCACCATAAGTCTTTGTTATTTTATTTTTTAATAGTTAATTGTTTTGGTTTTAAGTGTGAAAAATTACTCTAGTTTCTACAGCTATCACAGCTCATAAAAATTTGCACTGTGCGTTCTTGATTTTGTAGAAAAAAAAGAGACTACATTCTTGTTCAATATAAACATAAAAATAATTATTTTTATTATTTTAAAAGTCGATCTAGGGCTAAGCTCGGGTTGACCATTGATCCATGTCGATATAATAATAAAAATAATTATTATAATAATTTTAAGACTCAACTCAAGGTTAACTCGAGAATATACTTGGGTCATGATAGTGTTAATCATTAACCTAAATTTATATAATAATAAAACTAATTATTATCATAGTTTTAAAGACTTGATTGGGTCAGACTTAGGTCACATGTTAGATTAACCATTGACCCCAATCAACAAAATGATAAATATATTCTATTCACTATTCTTGAATTAATAATTAAGTGATTTAATCTCGATTAATCTTGGTCAATCTCAAATATTGTTGCTTGAAAATTAAGAAGAAAAAATAAAATTACATTGTGTTTATAATTGTGATGCAAAATATTTTTTCAAAGTCTTTTTTATTTTATAATGCATTAATTTTTTTCACTTTTTTTTTAATTTCTAAACTCAAGACAATAAAAAATGTCAAAATATATTAATTTAAAACTATTTTTTTTTTATAAAAATCAATTTGTTTTAAAAATGTGCAACCACTTTCCCAAACGGTGCCTCAATAACATCGCTAAACAAAGGCTAAAATACTAAACGCTATCGTTTCAAACTGAGCAAAAAATATCTCAATGTCTCCCCATTACCTTATCGTTTCCAAAACCCCACAAAATCACAACACAACACTCACACCACTCTCCTCTCACTCTTTCCAATGGCAACATTCACACTCTCTTCATCTCTAACACCCAAAACCCTAACCCCTACGCTCGCAAACCTTTAAACCCACCCTCCTAACTTCATTCAAACCCCAATCATGGGCTTGTCCGCAGTTGATTTCAGCTCCCCAGATTAGGTACCAGCCCTTGATTACAACGGCTGCTGTAGGTTCTGATTACTCAGCAAGAAGAAGTAACAGCAGTAATGATGATAGAGAGACGATACTGTTACCTGGATGTGATTATAATCATTGGTTGATTGTTATGGAGTTCCCTAAAGACCCTGCTCCTACTAGAGAACAGATGATTGATACTTATCTTAATACTCTTGCTACCGTCTTGGGCAGGTTATTAGCAGCAGTAATGTGCTTTCGTTTTAAAGTTTGTATCTTTTTGTTGATTTGATTGAGAAATGGATGATTTGGTTGATGGGTTTTGTTTGGTTTTCATCGTATTGATGGCTAATTAGGATGTGTGTGAAACTGGTTTCTTAAGGTTCATGTAGTAATGTTGTACCCTTTTTTTTCGTCGGATGTTAATTATATATATATATATATATATTAAGGTTCTATATATATATTGTGTTAGAAAAATCAATATTTTGGTTGATGGGTTTTAATTTGTCTGGATTTTTGGTTTGGTTATTTATATTGATGGACCATGATGATGCTTATGACGAGGATGGCTTTTTGCATAAAGGCTGTGTCTTGTAGTTCCATTTATTGATCTTAATTGTTTATGGCTTTCATTTTAAAGCTACCATGGTTGATGAGTTTTGTGTTTTTGGATTATTAAGAGTTGAGTTCTCGATGTTTTAGCACTGAAGGCTGTGTATTTGGTGTTATATGTTGATGATAGTTTAGTTAGAAGTGAAAACAGCTTACATGGATGATGAGCCTTTTCTGGTTTATGTGTTTATTATTGCTCTTTTCTATTTGTGTGGAATTGGGGATTTTATGAATTTCGTTGTGCTGATAATGTTTCTTTTTTTCATTTCCAACAATAGTAGGAAATTGAATGAGAGTTTCTTGGTTAGTTTAATTATGATAGTGTTTCGTAATGCATTGCAATATGTGCTGGTGCTTATGAATTTTTTTTCCCAGCATGGAAGAGGCGAAGAAGAATATGTATGCTTTTAGCACCACCACTTACACTGGGTTTCAATGCACAGTAGATGAAGCCACATCTGAGAAATTTAAGGGTAAGGAATTACTTACACTGGTTTGACTTTCATTTTTCATGTTGTTTAGCATAATATTATGGTACATTATGAAAAATTTTATTTGTATCTTCTTGTTATGTAGGTTTGCCAGGGGTCCTCTGGGTACTGCCAGACTCATACATAGATGTTAAAAACAAAGATTATGGAGGTGCTTTACTATATCAGCTAATGACATGCTGCTTAGCATATGTATCCATGGGGGTGATGTTATGATGGTTACCCTTTATTCACTTATTCTTTTTCATTTTGTTGTAGGAGACAAGTATGTCAATGGGGAAATTATTCCATGCACATACCCTACTTATCAACCCAAGCAACGCACTACTTCGAAGTATGAGAGTAGAAGGTATGAGAGACGGAGGGATGGACCACCTCCAGATCGAAGAAGACCAAGACAGGGGACAACCAAGTCAGAGTCAGCCTCTCCATGAGTCAGTAAAATGTATCTTTCCTAATATGAAATTTGTTTTCTCCTTTACATTTTTTGTTATTGTAAGTTCTGATATTGTTTATGCAAACTTCAGTTACATATGATTTATCTTACTCTTCCCTCCATGTTTTTATTTAGTGTTTTAGCTTACAGTTCATGTAATTCAATTTTTCATAGCATTACAATTGATCTAGAATGGTGTTGTTTTTCAGGCAATTGATGTTTTAGCGTCAAAGTAGATGCATTTTCAAGAGTCCCTGGATTATTCTTCGTCTTTTGGTGGGTGGGAAATTAGGCATGCATATTTGAACGTTGAGGTTAAAACTCTATTTATATAGTGAGTCTGGTGGGTGCCTTCTACATATCCCATGTAAGGTCAGATGAGTTATTCTGTCTCCATGAGTATGAAGTGTTGTCAATCTGTGTTCTGTGACAAATGGAGCTTTAAGGTGTAAAGATATATGTTAAATTTTTTTGATTCTCCTATGTTTCTTTGTGGTGGACGTATTGCTGTGATTTTCTTTCTTTCCCTCAACAGCTTAAGATTTAACTCCTATTTTATGCATTCTGGTGCCTGCTAGTTTAAGCTTCTTCAGTTTATGTTCCAACATTTGCCCAAAGTTAATAAGTTTGTGAATTGAAATGCCCAAAATTTTTAAAACAATACCTTTTGCTGCAGTGTTATATGTTTATATTGAATTGTTTCCAGGCATTTCTCAACAGAATTTGTCGAAGACTTTTGGTTTTGATGGCGTTTTGTATGATCACATAATAATAACTAGCTCTTGGACAATTCTATTTGTCTGCTAAAGAAGCATAATTGTTACCAGGCCACAGCCATTTCATCCACTTGGATGTGCTTTAAATAGCTTTCCTATTTTTTTCTTTATCAGATACTTTTGTTGTTGGGTAAAAAGCCAGAACAAAGATATACCTACCAATATGATAGTCCTGATGCAACTCATCATCCCCAAAAATCACGGCAGCTTCACTTACATGTGCCCTGTATTTTTTTCTCCTCCAGACACTTTGGCTATGGCTTCCCTGCCAAAACAAAGCCATCCCCATTTCCGTCCACTTGCACAGCTGAATCTTTCTCAACTAGAAGTCTTGTGTTGATAGGTTGATCTAATGATGAAAGGTAAAAGAACAAGACAATGTCCGAGTTGCCAAGCTTCAAACACTCATCCCTAACCACTGTAAAATAGACCCCAAATTGATGGGTGCCCCAAAATCTCGATCTGTGGTGCACAGCATTATGATAGCTCATCAGGGTTGCTAAGATCCATACAAATGGCTATCCTGATAGCTCAGATCCGTATATTCGGTATTTTGTTAGCTTGGTCTCGCTCTCAAACCCCACAAACACGACAGGCTTTGGTTTCTGTTCTTCAAGCCAATTAAACATCCTTGACTCGCCACTAACCATTAATCCTGTTTCCGGTATCTCTGGAGGGAGTAAACCAGCTGGAGTTACTGGTTTTCCATTTAGTTTCTAGTAAAGATTGACGTACTCACCTTCACATTCATAGCGAGGCATGGTGTTCTCGGGCTATCTCCACCACTCGATGTTCTCGGGGATATTGGCCGATGACAGTGACCGAGGATGTGATGAGTTACAGTTGAAATTATGTTATATCTTAATTACAATAGTTACACCTGTTGAAAATATGAAAATAAAGGTGTTCACTAGCAGTTTTCAAACCTAACCTGGGTCATGAGTTTTGATCGGGTCACCGAGTTATTTAGACATGCCTCAGTTGTTTTTTACAAAGCAAAACCACATTGTTTTTGTTAAGAAAATAATCAATAGGTTACAACCGAGTTTTCACTGGGTCATCTAGGTCACCGAGTCAGCTCGGGTTTTTGCCTCCCCTATTTTTTTAAACCCGACCCAGTTTCGGCCCCGGGTAGACTGGATCTCGAGTCAACCCACTGGGCCCGCCCAAGTCTTAAAACTATGCCCACAAGAAAATAAAGGTCGCTTGCGGGTTTCCCAAGCTGATAAATTAGATTCTTTTTCAGTCCACATCCACATCCACATCCAACTTTAACGTTTGAATCTACCATAAAAAATTCTTGCAAACCAAATTCACCAATCATATGACCTTGAATTACTTGTCCTTTTCCATAGACTAAGCGCACTGGCACATGCTTCTTATCTCAAGATGGCTTGGTGGTTGGTTCATAGCGCATCTCTGAATTGTTTCCATATTTGATGAACACAAAGGACAAATTCCATTAGGTGGGCAGTAAATTCATAGCAATTATATCCTCTTAGTGGATGGGGGTTTGTGTGGCTCTTGTCCATAGTCAATTGTTAGGTCATGTGAATCGATCAGTTCTGATAACATTGGTTTTCTCTTGTTGATGTTCTTATAGAGAACTTTAAGTCCAAGGTATTTACTTCTCTGTCGAAAATGATCTCTGCAAACTCCATTATATAACTATGTTTTAGTTGCTGTAAGAGATTATTTGAGGTAGATTCATCAATGGCCTACTACAGTTACAGCTACGATGGCGATAATCAAGGCGGGTACTATAACGGTGGGTACTCCATAACCCCTTATAATAGCAGCTATGATTCTTCCTCGGATCATGATTCAGTGGCTTATTCCAGCTACAACTACAATCAGAACCAAGGTTTTTCCTATGATCCACCTTCTTATTATGCTGCTTATGATCCTGTCTCAAGTTATTCAAGAACTGCTTACTCTGAAACTACTTTCAGTGAGCCTATGTGTATAAAGTATGATCCGGGCAATTACTATCATGAGCAGACGCGATTTATTGTCTCGTATGATGTCTCAGAGTTTAATGAGACTGACTTCGAAGAATATGATCCAACTCCTTACGATGGTGGCTTTGATCTCGCTGCAATTTATGGAAAACCTCTTCCTCCCTCGGCCGAAACTTGTTATCCTCGCTCAACGCCGGATCCGAATGTCGCATCACTGGATGGTTTCTCTTATGGATCGATTATAGCACCTTATGGAAAAGATGAAGTCAGTGAACCTGCTGCAAAACCGCAGAGTGGAAGCAAACCAATTAGCCCTCCTCCGATTGAAGCAGCGCCAGTGCCCCTTGAATTTAGCGACGGCCATGGAAATTCTCAAGAGAAGGTGCAGAGAGATGAAGAAAGTGAGGGAAAGGGAGCCGATCATCCCGATCCCTGGCCTGGCTATGATACCGGAATTGCCCGTGACTGGCCACAAGTTCCATCAGGATATGGCTTGGAAGCAATGGACCTCTGTGAAGGTTTATTTGGTTACTGGCCTTGTCTATCTCGGTATGCTAGGAATAACCATGACTGTCAAAAAGCTGCTGATTGTGGAAGCTCAGATCCTTGTTGTGGAAGATGGGACGATGGAGGCAGCGGCTATGGGCATCAATGGAAAGTGACGACTGCTGATTATCTCTTCGGAAGCTCAAATCCTTATGGTAACAGAAGGGACGACGGAGGTGGCAGCAGCTTCGGGAATGTTACATATGGCTATGAAAGGCACTACCAGGAAGAACCTCTGTATTATCAGCAGGTTAAGTATGTTGAAGATCCATGGAGATCTTAATCATGTTAGGAGTTCATCTTCTTGAAATCATTCATGGATTCCATCCCAAAAGGTGGATGCAAAAATGGGTCTTAAATAATTTACCTTAATGATTTGCCAGAGCATAATTATTGATCATCACATCCTCAAAATCCAACAGTGTAAAGGTTGAGGTTGCTGTGTTCATTTTCTTTGCTGGCTTCTATAATTATTGTGGCGGTGATTGCTGTTTAGGCACTGGCCAACCAGTTTTCCATGGATCGCGAGAATTGTTATAATTAATGGAAGCATCCATTATTAGAAGCAATCGATGGAAGCATCCATCATCAAAGCTTCGCCGAGTCAAACTTACCATCAATTTAGTGTCTGTCTGGTGTTTTGCGTGTGGTTGCGGTTATATTTTAAAATATTTTTTATTTTTAAAAATATATTAAAAATATTTTTAAAACACTGTCGTTAATATCTTATTCAATTCAGTTTCGAAAATCAATCTAATTCATACTACAAGCCTCAAGTTTTTCAAGTCATATTTCGGCAAGCACCTCAAACTGGTATAATAGCCTGACAAGTCACACACACAAGAAGCACACTGCTTTGTCTAGTCTTGTGAATAAATTGACAGGATGAATAAATAAATAAATAAAATATTTGTATTGGTAGTTGTCTGTCTCACTCAACAAACCTAAGAAAAACATTCCAATTGAGAAATTATTTTTTTACTATATAGTTGATAAATTAGTTTCAATGTAAGTTTTTCTGTCCAATTAATCATATATTTGTTACATTCCAAGATTATATTGTTTATGTTTCAAAATCATTTTAATTTTTTTTTTAATATTCTTAAATTATTTAAATGTAATAATATTAAAAATAATTTGTTAAAAATAATAAATTAAGAGAAAGTATGGCAGACAAAAGAGAACCTCGTAATATCCAACACGGTATAAGCAGCAGTTTCTCCTTCTCTTTCTTTTTTCTTAGCATCGCTGCCCGTCTGCCACGTGTGTAAGCTTCGAGGTTGGATTCTTCTGCCTCGTCTTTTGTCGTGCACATAAAAAAACTCACTTGACGAGTTACCAAATTAGCTGATCTTGCATTTACCACATCACCCCTTCTTTGTTCTTTATTAGCTGCTCATCTCCTGTTTTCTTTTACCGATTTACCCTTCTACTACCTTATTTTAATATTGAGAGATAATTTAATCTAAATTAAATAGATATTTACTCTATATAATTTGAATAAGTATTTTTTGGATAATTCTTTTATTCAATGGATAATAAAGTATGAATATAATCAAATCCAACTTCAAAATAAATCAATATATATCTCGATGATAAAACTAAACTAAATTGATTATATATATATAATCTTGTTTTTTGTTGAATAATGAAAAAAAAATATTGGATAATGGATATCCAAAACCCAATTTGGAAGTGAGGTCCATACAACGGTTTGCAAATTAAAAATAATTTTACTTAAAATATTTTTAAAAATATATTAAAAACTAGGTTTATCAATCTGGGGCAATTTGGACAGCAGATTTTTCCAGAGCCTAAATTTGTACTGCTCGTGCCAACCCTTCACTCCCTCATCATCACCTCGAACACGCACTGCCCCAAAACACAAACTGAATCAAAAGTTCTGAAACCTTAAAAACATCAAACAGCATCCATCTATTTATCTGTTTGTCTCTCTGAAACCCTGTACTCCAGGTGAAGCCATAAACCTTAACAATGTCTCTGACACAAACATCTTTCCTCCCTTTCTTTCTCTCCCTTATTTTCCTCCTCTCCACCATCACCGCAACTACCGCCACTTTACAAAACCTCCTTCAAAGCCAAGGCTTACCGGGTGGTCTTTTTCCGAACAATGTCAAATCCTACAATCTTGATCAGAATGGTCGCTTAGAAGTGCATTTAGATGGTCCATGCATGACTAGGTATGAGGCAAGAGTGGTCTTTGACAGTGTGGTCCGAGCTAATCTTAGTTATGGCGGACTCATGGGGCTGGAAGGACTTATTCAAGAAGAGCTTTTTCTCTGGTTTCCTGTTAAAGGTTTTTTAGTGAAGGATCCATCTTCTGGGTTGATCTTGGTTGATATTGGTCTTGCTCATAAGCAGCTTTCTCGTTCGATCTTTGAAGTTCCTCCTGTTTGCAAGCCTCAAGGTAATTAATTAGTTAATCCAACTCTTAATCTTTGATTACTCTTAATGGATTTTGTTTAATTTGTTTCAGTTTTGAATGGATTGATTCTGATTCTGATGAGATTTTGAAGAACATTTTCCTTTAATGCTGCTGTTTCTGTCTCCTTTTTTTATATATCATAATCTGGTGGCTTGAGGAGAAAGATGAAGTATAATAGTCTGGATCATGAAAAATGAAGTAGCTTTGTTGATTTTGAAGGAATAGAAAGAAGAATTTCATTATTTTTCTTCTAAAAAACATATTTTCAGTTGAATATTGGAATCAAAATTGAGAAATAATGTGAAATATTGCAGGGGCTGATCTATCGGAGAATCTTGGAAGGAAGATGGGATTTCAAGCTCAGAGATAAACGCAAATTCAACTCCTTCAAACTGAGACAAAATTTTCCCATTTTTGTTTCTTGTTTTCTTAAATCTTTTTTTTTTTGCCTGTTTGGATGCTATATAGAGGGCTGTAAAAAAAACACTCAGGGGATGGAATTAAGGAATCAAACGACAAACTTTCGGAAATTATAATTACTGAAAATATATTCAAGGATTGTGGTAATCTCTTATCTTCCTATCTTTTGTTCAATTTGAAAGGAAAGGCTGTTGCTGTCAACTGAAGAGAGTGAAGCCGATTGAATAGGTTAAATTTGGAGACATTAAAATATCTAGCTATCAATATTAGGAAACAATTAATTTTCCATGCTTAATATTAAGTGATTATTTATTTAGTATTTACTGAGAGTTTTATAATCGAAAACCTAAATTTGATTTGGAATATGAAAATTGAGTTACAGTCTGGTGAATTTAAAATATGTGGGTACAAGGTTTTGCCAATTTTATGGCAGAAAAGGAGGTATGAATTTCAGGAAATGAAATGATTGTTAAAGGGAAATTAATAATAAATAAATAAATAAATACTAGATGAAAGGGATTATTAATTAATTAGAAGAACAAATATCATGGGTCAAAGTGCGCACTTTCTCTTATTTTTTGTGATTATCAAGTGTTAACCAGCTTGGATGAGCTAGGAATTCCAAAACCATTTCACATGAATAAATATTTTATGAATTTGAAATCTTTTTATATTGAAATAAATCACATGTAATCCATAACGTACGGTGGTTGAAGTCGTGTCTTCTCTTATATTTTCAACTTAGAACCATTGTTTTTTTTATTATTATTATTATTATTGTCATCACATTATTATTATTTTTAAATAAAGTTGTTGAGAGAATTCTTAAAAATATTTTGATCTAAGAATTTAGGGTTAACCTATATAGTTAATAAAAGTTAAAAATAAAAGTTGGTGTTCTCTTGAATATCCATGATGAATAGTCATGAATCAATATTCGATGATTTGAGTTATTTAGGGTTTGAATTTGTTTTTCAAATTATTATTTTTGGATCATTTTTATGCACTAATATTAAAATAAATTTTAAAAAATAAAATTTTAATATATTTTTAAAAGAAAAAGTATTATGAAAAACAATCTCTATTATACTTTTAAACCAATCATCCCGTAGCTGGTCACATTATTCATGTTTATCCAGCGCAATTTCCCTTGTCAAATTGATTGTCCAGGTCACAGTATGCACATTGATTGCCACTGCATTATTCCTGTCATTTGCTAGTTAAAAATTGATAAAGAGCATGCAGTGACTAATGAAAAATATATGTATCAACAGTTCATCTCATTAAACAAACAAAAAAAAAGTAACTAGGGAAACTTTCTTCAAAATCCTGAAGAAAAGAAGGTATACTTCAGTTTTTGCTGAATCTAACAAACCAATAGACACCTCACGACTTTCAAATCCAACAAAAGATAGAGAAGAACTTTCGTGACTTCGTTTCGTGATAAGAATGGAGTACAGAACCACTCCAACAATGGCTATCAAGAACTCACCAAGAACCCCATCAGAACGATATTGTCTTGCTACCTGCCTGATCTCATCACATGAAGGGATTCTTATCCCACCCTCTGATGGATCTGGATTTGGAGCTGTTAATTCCTATGCAATATAGGGAAAAGGTGATGCGAGGGGAGGCTCATGTAGGGGAGATAGAAGAATTCAAGGTCTTAAATCATGGAATCTCGAGATATAATATGTACCTCCGCTAGTAAAATAATATTTTATAGAATTCTCTTATGAATATAATGTCAAATTTAGCGTACTGACTAGCATATCAACAATCCAAACATGATACTGTGAGAAATTCAAAATTCTAGATTAATATTTCTGCATAAATTTGCTAAATCAACCTTCAGCATTCATGACTTATTCAGTAATCAGAAGAACTAAAAGGGTGTTTCTATATGCCTTTGAGGATCTGTAGCAGCAATTCCTTGGTCTGCTGAACTGTGAAAGTTTCTCCTAAAGCACCCTGAAATCACAAAGCATTTAATCTCAGAAACAACAGAAAAAACAATACTTGGAAGACAGTAAAATGACATCAGAACTTCACAATTACTTGAACATTCCCTGTCTGTTTTAGTCCCTTCTTGTTTGTAAATGTAGGAACCATAAAATTAAATGTACAGTGGACATCTATTGAAAATATTAAAGAACTATCTCATCTAAAAACTTAAACTGTTAGGTGAGGTCTTATAATATGATTTATATTATTCTCTAACGCACCCCCTTAAGTGAAAACTCTTTGGGCTTGAAACTTACACACAGGTCCACACTACCTTATGCTTCTGATACTATGTCAAGAAACTATCTTACCTAAAAATATAAGCTATCAAATAAGACCCATAATATGATTTATATTATTATCTATCAGAAAGAAAGAGTCAAGCCTCACCTCAACACAGGCTGTGACAAGCATTGCTCCTTTAGAGGTGGTGAGATTGCTGTCAATGAGCTCCAAGCCAAAGCAGGACATTTTCTCCATTAATCTAGAGAACCTTCCTCTCTTCTTCTCTAAGATAATCTTGATCCAGAGTTTATCTCCTTCGATCGTAGTCACCTGAACATCTTCCTGCAAAAACAATCAGAAAAAAAGAAGAAATATACTAGTTGTGTCAGCAGATTTTCTAGACAGGCTGTGTTGAAGTATGTATTTTTCAACCACAACCTTAATTCCACACCGCTTCATTTCCTCACAATCACCAATCTCATTAATTCTTGTCGTGATTTCCTCTTCTGACGATGTTACTTCCATTTCTTGAAGCATCCCAGTAAGAACCTCCACTTTTTTCTTCAACTCTTGGGTGTAAGCAATAGCATCCTCGATTATGGTACCCTTGTTCATCTGGATCAAGAACAGCCAAAAGAAATCACATCCACGGTCCTGTTTATATATATCAAGAAAAGAAAATCAAGATTTAAAGCAATCACGTTAGTGATAATAGGGACTAGTGCACGCAATGTCAAAAGCCTGCTACTCAGCTTCTCCCTTCTCCTCCTTTCTGCGTGAAGATTTTTTGACTTGTAATCCACTGTATCGTCATAGCTAGTCTTTCCCCTGCCCATCCTTCCCCAGCAACTTCTTGATCAGCTAAACCTAACTCATCCATGGCGAAAGATTCCATTGTCTTTATAATTGATAATATTTGTGTGACAAATCAAGGACATAAACACATTGTGTTACCGGATATAAGTCAGTTACTCGCATAAGTGAGTCAGAATCTTGACTGTCCTAACTGTGTGTGTGAGAGAGGATAGGGTTAGTTGCATGCGATGCCATTTTTTTTTATTTGTTATAAAATTTATAGTTTTCAAAACCCTTTTAGGGATCGCCTCAGGCCATGACCTGATCACGAATTGTAAAGATTGATTTAAGAAAATAATCATAATATTCATAAACAAAGGAAATTTGTGTCAATAAATTTTTATTGCTAATTGAATTGAAGATTTGTAAAGGAATTGATAACTTTCTCCTCCTAGCAAATGGGATTTTTTTTTACTATATATATATATATATAATTGTTTGTATATTTTTCTGTGGGGTACAAACTTAATAATGTTGACTGGAAGGTACAAAAAGTGTGAGGAACCGAAGGAGTATGTCCTATTGAAGGACATTTTCTGTTCTCAAAAGTGTCTGGCCATGCTAAAGATGTGTTAAAGGTGTGGTGTTGTGTAGCATACAGAAGCCATAACCCACATATAGTGAGGAGATTAAAAAATATATATATAATTTCTTAAGAAAAATAAAAACACGAAACTGTGAGATTACGATACATTAGCTTTCCAATTCATTCATTCACTTATAGACCCGCCAAAGATTGATGAATTTTCACTCAATATTACCTAGATTGTTGATCGGTGGATAATGAAATTATTTAATACATAATGTTTTGTGTTTTAAATTTTTCTTTTGATTTTTTTTATATAATATATGCCAAAAAATAATAAAAATTAAAATCTTTTTGTTATAATGAGTTTAAATTTTCCATGATCATGTGTGCTGAGTTTATTTTTGTGTTCAATAAGAATGAGTGGTTGTTTTTTCTTATTTTTCAATCAATATAATCTTTTTGCCAAAATTAATTATGATATAAACCCTATTTTCGAGCTAATATTAGGATCGAATATGGCACCTACATCAAAAATACAAAATACAAACAAGAAGAAAATCATATACAAGACAAATGAGATCCAGCCAATCTCGGGCAAATGAAATTCCATGGTGACTTTAAATCTCTTTTTAATTAGCAATCTAATTAAGATCACAAAGATTAGTAGGTCTCCCTCTTGATTCCATAGATTGCTTGTAATTTTATATTTTTTGTGGATATATTTCTGAAAAGAACTACATCTCACCTCAACATATAGCTTGAAAAGTAGTGGAGAATCAACATCTACTGGGTGATCTAATGGTAAAGAAACTTTAAGACTACAAGGGTTTATTTCTTTGTGGTGGTCTTAGGGTTCAAGTCTTTGAAGTTGCTAATATGATAATCACTGGAGGTTTATATAGTCATCAACTCAGGGACCCTGGAATTAGTCAAGATACGCGTAAGCTAATATGGACATCCATATGGACAATAAAAAAAATATGTGGAGAATCTGCACATAACACCTTGTCAGCAAATAATTAAAAAAAAACTCAATATAATTTGCAAAAATCAGTTTTCATAATCTATTCAATCTTAATAAATATATTTTAAAATGAATTATGTGATGTTATTCCCACCCCGTAAGCTTTTGTATAGAGCAATATGCCCTTTAGTTGATATCTCTTTTTTTATTCCTAGTTATAAACTCACATAATATCAAATATTAAAATAATTTTGAAAAATAAAATGACATAATTAATTTGAAGAGTAATTACTCTATGATTTTGTAGCATCAGTTTCTTCCAAAAAAAATAAATTTATATGATATTTTAGAGTAATTACCTCACGTACAGTTTACTTTCAATAAAAACAAATTATAAGGGAAGAAAAAAAAGAGAAAATAGAAAAAAATATTCTCATGTGTACTTTGAAATAATAAAATCATATTTTCTCGACTCCAATATAATTTATAGTGATCTATTTATTTATTTATCATATGTATTTATTTCTTCAAAGTATAACCCACAAAGCAAGCATGATTTATTCATGTTTTATTTTTTTTAGAAAAGGAAAAAAAATGATAAATCAACAAGAAGAATTGGTAGAATTACACTAGTTTCTTCTTTTTTGTGTGTATTGATTTTCATCCCCAATTGTAGAAACTAAAAAGTAGTTTTTCTATGAGAAGAAGATAATATCAATGTTTTTTATATAAATTATATGTACCATAATAATAATAATAATAATAATAATAATAATAATAATAATAATAATAATAATAATAATAATAATAATAATAATAATAATAATAAAAATCATTGGTAATAGTTTATTATTTAGTGTAATTATTTGGTATTTAATTATTTAATATTTAATAAAAAATTAAAATTATTCTGGTTAATATATTAAAAAAAGATGGAGTTGAGCTCAGTGAAGTTTAAGCTCAAATTAGAAAAATAAGCCTAAGTCCCAAAGGATCAAACGACATGCTTTCAGTAAAAGATGAAGCGACAAGTCGTCCATTTCTTTAAGGGTCAGCCAGAGCTACTCTACAAGCCCCCTCGACTGGACTCTCCAAAAACACCCCCAAAACAAAAGAAAGGGATGTCGTCTCTTTCCCGCCCTCTCGGCCGCGCATTCTCCACCGCCGCTACTGCTTCCACAACCATCACCTCCGATACTGCCTCTGGAACCGCAAAATCACTCTCTTATCTAATCTACAAAGAAAGTAACCACAAGAAACTCGTCAAAAAATTCAAAAATGCCTCCGTAAACGAGCACTTTCGCACCAAAGTAGCCATTTACAAAGAAACCATTCGTCGTCTCTCAGCTTCTAGGAAATTTGACTACGTAGAAGAAATTCTAGAGGACCAGAAGCAATATAAGGACATGTCAAAGGAGGGTTTCAATGCTCGTTTGATTTCTCTCTATGGTTCGGCGGGCATGTTCGATCACGCACGCAAGGTGTTTGATGAAATGAGCTCAAGAGAATGCGCTCGGACGGTCATGTCTTTTAATGCGCTGTTGGGAGCTTGCCTTAGTTCGAAGAAGTTTCGATGAAGTAGAAGGCTTGTTTAGAGGGTTATCAGAGGAGAGAAAGATTGAACCAGATTTGATTTCGTATAATACGGTCATGAAGGCATTTTGCGAGATGGGTTCATTGGACTCGGCAGTTTCGTTGCTGAATGATATAAAAAGGAAGGGTCTTGAGCCTGATTTGATTACTTTTAATACACTTTTACATGGGTTTTATGCGAATGGAAGGTTTGTTGACGGGGAGAGGATTTGGGACCTAATGAAAGAGAGGAATGTTGAACCAAACATAAGGAGTTATAGTGCCAAGCTGTTTGGAATGGCATCAGAGAAGAGAATGAATGATGTGGTTAGGGTTGTTGAAGAAATGAATAGCAAGGGGATTAAACATGATCCCTTTAGTTACCATGCTTTGATTAGAGGGTTTGTTAATGAAGATGATTTTGAGAAAGCTAAGCGTTGGCATGGTGAGATGTGGAAAAATGGGTGTAAACCTCATCGTTTGGTTTTTGAGACATTGATTCCTTTCGCTGTTGAGAAGGGTGATTTAGCTTTCGCTTTCAAGCTTTGCAAGGATGTTATCCACAGCAAGCTGGTTGTTCAGGAGGCGCTGATACAAAGTGTGGTGGATGCGTTGGCTAACGAGTCAAGGGTAGCTGAAGCGAAGGAGCTTGTTGATGACGGGGAAGCAGGTCGTCGTGCCCATTCTTATAAGTTGAAATTGCCAACGCCACCTTGCAATGCATAAACCTCTCTGGTTTCGTTTTTCGTCGGGTGTAGCTGCAAATGTCGACGGAAGGACGGTTTGAGGAACATTTTGATTTAGGTTATTTTAATCTTAAATAAACATTTTGATATTCAATTGATGTTTAATTTTATGAATGTCTATTTTTATTATTATATCATTAAGTAAAAATATAGTTAAAAAAATAATTATTAAGGCCAATGGAGTCTATGATTTGAGTTTTGGATCTAATATGATGTTATTTTAATTATTTTTAAAAATAATTATTTTGATTTATTTTTAAAAATCAAACTATTTTTTTTTTATCAAGGGTTGCATTTGAAAACTTTAAACTGTTTGGGTCACGGTAATGTAACTTTCATGTCGGTTGATTTTAAATTTAGTCTTGACAATAAGTTGACTCATAAGATTATAAGGTTGCTGGGTGAGATGTATTTTCTTGTTTTTTAATTGATATTTTATCTTTTTGAATATCTCCACTTGTGGTGGAGCTTCATATGAGGGAAACTCCACTGTCCGGAAAGCGCACTTTGTGGGCCCAGGGAGCAGGGAAAACCCCCGGCTGTCCCAAGCTCTTACGAGGGGATGGAGAATCGAACGCTAGTCTGGCCTAGGCCAGTCCATACATTGGTCCGCCACACTAGTCCCTCGGGGACTTATCTTTTTTTTTCCTTTCAATAAACATCAAATATATGATAATTATTTGTCCAATGCAGTTACTATTATCCAACTCACCAAACATTAACTTAATATGTTTATCACTATACAATATGACTATATATATATATATATATATATATAATCCATTTTGTATTTTTTAATCTCTAAATAAATAAGCCACATCACTTTGATTAAAATTTAGTAAGAACAATTTAAGTATAAATAGTAATTAATTGAAAAATGTAAAACAACAATAATTTTTATGCTATATTAATCAGCAATAGTTTATAACTAGAAAGGACATTAATAATAATAGTAATAATAAAAAGACGTCAAAAAGGTATTTGTAGATGAATATTAAAAAGGGTTAAACAACAAAGCATTTCAAAAAGCAAACGACGGATCGTGTATTTCATTTTCTAGAAACCCCTTAGAAACCCTCTAGAAGTATAAACCTCAACAGCGAACTCTCCAACACCGCACCCACAAACAAAACAAATATGTCGTCTCTTTGCCGCCATCTCCACCGTACATTATCGACCACCACCTCTGCCACGGCCATCGACAGCACCAAAGCCAAATCTTTCTGTAAGGAAATATTTAAAGAACGCAATCTTGAGCAACTCGTCGAGAAATTCAAAATTGCATCTGTAGACGAGGATTTCCGCACAAAACCTTCCGTTTACAAAGAAGCCGTTCGTCGCCTCGCAGCCGCCAGGAAACTCAACTACGTAGAAGAAATTCTAGAGGACCAGAAGCAATATAAGGATATATCTAAAGAGGGTTTTAATGCTCATTTAATATCTCTTTATGGCTCAGCTGGGCATGTTCGATAATGCACGCAAGGTGTTCGATGAAATGCTTGAAAGAGACTGTGCTCGGACGGTCCTGTCTTTCAATGCGTTGTTGGGGGCTTGTGTCAAATCGAAGAAGTTTGATGAAGCAGAAGGGTTGTTTAAAGTGTTATCCAAGGAGTTAGAGATTGAACCAGATTTGGTTTCGTATAATACAGTCCTTAAGGCTTTTTGCGAGATGGGCTCACTGGATTCGGCTGTTACATTGCTAGATGAGATGGAGAAGAAAGGCTTGGAGCCTGATTTGATTACTTTTAATACGCTTTTAAATGGGTTTTATGCGAAAGGAAGGTTTGTTGACGGGGAGAGGATTTGGGAGCAAATGAAGGAGAAGAATGTTGAACCAGATGTACGAAGTTATAATGCGAAGTTGCTTGGATTGGCATTGGAGAGGAGAATGGAAGATGCGGTTAAGGTTGTTGAAGAAATGAAGAGTGGGGGGATTCAACTTGATACCTTTAGTTACAGTGCTTTGATTAGAGGGTTTGTTAACGATGGAGATTTGAAGAAAGCTAAGCATTGGTATCATGAGATAGGGAGAAGTGGTTGTAAACTGGATAGATTGACTTTGGAGGGCTTGATTCCTTTTGCCCTTCAGAAGGGTGATTTTATGTTTGCTTATGGTATTTGCAAGTGCGTTCTCTGTAGCAAGTTGCCTGTTCAAAATGTTTTGATACAAAGTGTGGTGGATGTATTGGCTGAGAAGTCAAAGATTGAAGCAGCAACGGAGCTTGTAAAACTTGGGGATGCACATCATGCCTATTCTTTAGAAATTAAGTAGTTTACTAAGCATTTGGAGTTAAATAATTCCAAACATTTTAGCTTCGAGATGCTTTTCAATAAATAGTACTCCAGACTTTTCTGTTTGTTTGGCTTTTGTGTTTTATGATCGTGGAAGTTAATCTATCTCTTAACTTGTCAATGACATTTGCAAGCTCTGCTTTTATTTTATATCAAATTTATATTGTTAGATTTGCTAGATTTAGTCTTCATGTTGTTATGCATCATTTCACAGTTGAGTGCCTGCGAATGTACCAATGAAGTCCTAAACTATTTCACAGTTGAAATTGCTTTGAAATGCAATTTCTTGTATTGTACAGTTCCTCTATCTGTCAGAAAATTCATCTATCAGCATTGAAGGCTTTGGATGGTCCCCTTAATACTTGATCTACATGACTGCTTAATATTTAGTTAAATGTTGTTCTTCATCACTGTGTTTGCCGCAGATCGTGGAGCATATTTAGAGTGTTTGCACACTCACATTGAGATAAGCTGAACATTGAAAGATTTATGAGTTTTAAAAGATTTATGATGCAGTAACACACACGTGCAGTGAGTTTAGAGCCTATATTAGAAAGTTCTTCAAATACAGGGGAATGAATAGCCCTGAGGAATACCAAAATCTACTCCACCCCCCCTATATTCTGCCCTTTAAGGATCTGAAATTTAAGATCCTTTGGAAGGGCCACTGTGTATGATTATCTGTGCATTCTTAGGCATATAATATGTGTTCCAAATATGTTTCAAATAAAAATGTGATTTTTTTGTATCATTTACCTAATATAATTTACTAGTTTAACAAAGTTGGAAGCTTGGTAACCTCAAAGATATTGTTTAGAACTTAGAAAGGGAATCAATATGAGAATGTGGTCTTAGCTGGCTTTATCTGTTCCAATTTGACTAAACCCTGGAACATGAATGTGATTTTATGATTGTTGTTTTAGTTATCATGCGTGCGCTTGTCTGTGGCTGTATTTGGATGGATGTAATGAACAGGTTCGCAGTTTGCAACAATTGCTAGATGAGATGGAGAAGAAAGGCTTGGGGTCTGATTTGATTACTTTTAATACGCTTTTACATGGGTTCTATGTGAAAGGAAGGTTTGTTGACGGGGAGAGGATTTGGACGCAAATGAAGGATGAACAAGATGTACAAAGTTATAGCCCTTCAGAAGGGTGATTTTATGTTTGCTCATGGCGTTTGCATGAATGTTCTTTGTAACAAATTGCATGTTCAAAATGTTTTAGTACAAAAATTGAGCTCACATAAGTTTTTTACTCAAAAAGCTAATTTATAGGGGTCAAAGGACTTGATGCAATTCTCGATTTTGTTTGTGCATGGCGGTAGGGGTTTAATTATCAAAATTTGAATAGTTGGGGGGGGGGTTCAATCGAGGAATCAAATAGTTTGGGACCCAGCCAAGAAATCTGTGGAAGTTTGAGGGCAAATTTCTTTAAGAAAAGGATTCTAAACCCTAAGATAGAAAGAGTTCCTTAAACCCCTTTTCTCTGAAACAGCGGAACCAAAAACCCAAGATGAGCAAATCCTCCTCTGCCTTGGGCCGCCTCCGTGGCATCTTCGAAAAATCTTCCTCCAGACCCACCGCCACGACAGCCACGACTGCAACGACCGCCGCCACCAAAACCAAAGCCATCCTCAATACCAAACGACCCAAAACCTCGAACCCCACCACCACTGACTCCCCTACAATAAAAAGTGGCACAGTCGAAAAAATGGTTCGAAGGTTCAAGAAATCCTCAGAGTCCAGCTCATTCCGATCCCGCCACGACATATATTTCAACACCGTGAAACGTTTAATCAAATACAATCGACTCTCCAAGATCCATGAAATCCTTGACCACCAAAAGAACTTCCCTGACATAACAAATGAGGCCTTCACTGCCTCTCTCATTTGCCTGTATGGAAAAGCCGGCATGTTTGATCACGCACGAAAACTGTTTGATGAAATGCCTGAACTGAAATGCCCTCGCACGGTTTACTCATTTAATGCCTTGTTTTCGGCGTGCGTTGATGCAGGAAGGTTTGATGAGATAAAAACATTTATATCAGATTTGAGGTGCGAGCTGGGAATAACTTTCAACACGGTTTCTTACAATATTGCTATTAAGGCCTTCTGCAAGATGGATGATTTGGAGTCCGCTCAAAAGGTGGTTGATGAAATGGTTCAGAGAGCTGTAGAGCCGAACGTGGTCACGTTTAATACGCTTTTAAATGGGTTTTACTTGAGTGGCAAGGTTGCTGATGGAGAAAGGATTTGGAGTCTCATGGTGGGAATGAGTATTGTGCCTGATATAAGAAGTTATAATGCTAAGTTGAATGGATTGGCATTGGAGAAGCGAATGAAAGAAGCTGTTGAAGCAGCTGAGGAGATGAAAGGTAAAGGGTTGAAACTAGATGTGTATAGTTTCAATGCTTTGATTAGAGGATACATTAATGGTGAAGATTTGGAGGAAGCTAAGCAATGGTATGTCAAGATGAGGCGGCATAATTGCGTGCCGGATATAGTGACTTTTGAGCTTTTGATTCCCTTTCTTTGTAAGAAGGGTGATGTTGGTTTTGCTGTTGAGATTTGCGAGGAAATTTTTGAGAGAAAATGGCAAGTGAGATCGAAAGTATTGCAATTTGTGGTGGATAGATTGGTTTTGGAGGCTAAGATCCAAGATGCAGAAAAGCTCGTGCAAGCTGGAAAGAAGCACAAACATGAACTTATCATACCATGAAATTGCTCGGAAAGAATCACAAATATGAACTTATCATACTATGTGATTGCTTGCAATTGATTGGTTCAACAGTGTCAGTTAGAATGCCAAAGTAGATGCGGCGAAAGAAAATGTTCTATTCTCATCCTAGTATGTTTTGTTTAAATGAGAATCATTGAACAGATTGTTGTTGTCATATTATCCTAATGTTGCATGCTCACCAAAAGGAAGAACATGGGTGCAACTCAACATTAAAATCATCAATTTATCTTCTACCTTATCGAAGTTGGAATACCGCTTCAAGTCCATCATATGCACAGCCATCAAATTCTTTATATATGCAGTTTTTTTTGGATGCCTGGTGGCCATTGCAAACTTGGCTATCAGCTTTCGTAGTCATTGAAAATGTGATAAACTTGGCCATTCAAGAAATCTGCTCAAGATATTTATAAATTCTTGATGTATTAAAAGATGCATGAAATTAATACTGTAAAAATATACATCATCTGGAGTTTGTGTCAAGAAAGTCAAGAGTTCTAAGAGCTCATTTGATTGCTCGGCTGGCTATGCGTTTTCAATTTTTTTTTAATTTTTTTAATGAGTTAATATCAAAAATAAATTTTAAAAAAATCCAAAAAAATTATTTAATACATTTTCAAGCATTTTTTTTTAATAATAATGGTGTAATCTCTCGTCTTCAGTGACATGCCGTATACCAACAATATTGACAAATGATCTAACATGCTAAAAGGGGTGGTTACACGTGTACTCTAATAGCTCTTTCAAGGTTGTTTTTGAAGTTCTAACACATTTTATTACTTATTTTTTTAATCATTTTAAAGATGTTATTGATTATTATGAATATTATAATTAACTGTTTGAATTTGAACAATTTTTAATTTGTTATTAATTTACATACATACTTTTTAGCTCTTTCAAATTTTGTATTGATGGTTTCTTATTCATTAGTTCTATCTATGATAAATGAATCTTCATCGAGCATGTTTTTTCTCATAAATTTTATAGTGTATTAATGGTTTCACTGTTTAAATCATATTTAAAATAAATGAAATGTCACCTAATGTTATTTAGGGTGTTGATTGGTGGTTAGTACAAATCTCTTAATACATTACATTATTACATTTATGATAATGTAATGTATTAAGAGATTTGTTCAAGGTTGTTTTTGAAGTTCTAACACATTTTATTACTTATTTTTTTAATCATTTTAAAGATGTTATTGATTGTTATGAATATTATAATTAAATGTTTGAACTTGAACAATTTTTAATATGTTGTCAATTTACATCCATACTTTTGAGCTCTTTCAAGTTTTGTATTGATGGTTTCTTATTCATTAGTCTTACCTATGATAAATGAATCTTCATCGAGAATGTTTTTTCTCATAATTTTATAGTGTATTAATGGTTTCACTGTTCAAATCGTATTTAAAATAAATGAACTGTCACCTAATGTTATTTAGGGTGTTGATTGGTGGTTAGTAAAAATCTCTTAATACATTACATTATTATATTTAAAACATCTTAATATACTCTATAATTTTGTTGTGTACTAATGGTTTTATTTTTAACTAGTCATACCTATGATAAATGAGCTATTAGTGTGTGTTGTTCTAGGGTGTTGTTATAGGGTGTTGATTGATGGGTAATAAAATTGTATAATGCATTATATTAATGTGTTTAAAATTCTTTCTTGTTCTCTTCCTTGCAAATTTTATTATGTATTAATAGTTTCTTTGTTAATTGGTTCTATCTAGAATAAATGAATCATCAATAGGTATTGTCCTAGAATATTGATTGGTAGGTAATGAAATTATAAAACACGTGTACATCTGATTTGATAACTCATTTTATTGGGTGTATCGGTTGAGCCTTTGAGAATTTATATTTTTTTTTATTGTAACACTATGGTATATAATTAAAAATACCTATACTAACATAGTATATATTAGTTTTTGTGCACATTGTATTTGAGCTTTGATTGGTCATATGCATCTTCAACCTGTGCAGACTAGTCATTCCAAAGTTTAGAGTCACATGCTCATTAGTTTTACTATATAATATTTTTTGTTATGGCCTACTGTGAAACTTTCTTGTAAATATCTAAAATCAAATTTGTATATGTTTATCTTTGCATTCTTACCTTGTATGTATATATATTGATAACCATCTACTCATTGAGTTGTTGAGCTCATCATCCTTGCGTTATTTATCTTTTTCAAGTCTATAGTTTTTGTTACTATGTTATTTTTTTATTGTATCTTTAGAACTTGCTCTTTTAATTATAATTAATATCTTTTTTATTATGTTTAGTTAGTTCTGCATAAATCACAGAAATTGACATAATATATTATAATCAATTTATATGATGAAATTAATTATATGAAAAGCTGGCTGCTCCACTATAAAAAAAAACATGTTCATAATATGGATTTTATGTTTTCTTTGGGGTCAATTGTATCATCTTCTACTCGCTCTCTGTCTCTTTGAATTTACATAGAATATGCTTTTAAAGCATTTTGAAGACAAACTTGGAGTTATAGCTGGTGGGTGTTCGTGTTAATGAAGGTAGGTCAACGTGATACGACCTTCTGGTCTTGCACGAGATAATTAGTATTTCACACGTTTTGTCCGTGGAGGAATTGCTTTTTTTTTGTGTGTGTATTATAATATTTTTATTTTTATTTTTTAAAAATTATTTTTAATATCAACTTATTATAAAAATCTAAGAACATAAAAAATTTAAAATTAAAATTAAAATTTTAATTTATTTTAAAAATACTTTTTGAAACAGACAATCATACAACTGCATTCAAAATATTGCTGGCTACTCATAGATTTATTCAAAGAGTCATATGATATGACTAGAAAATATAATAAGACGACAAAATTTCTCTGTAGCCTGAAACACGGCCCTTGCAGGTGCTTGCTTCTCCCATCATTCTGACATGCCAAGGAAACTCATGTCTATTGTTTATGATATTGTCGGCGTGTTGTTTGTAGAATTTATTTTTATTTAATTATACAATAATGAAAATAGATATTTACAGCCAACGCAATAAATAAAATCATGGTTTTCTTCATTCAAATTATGCCAAGGTAACTCATGTATTGTTTTTTGTTTTGTTTTGTTTTGGTAAATACTATAATGACTTGAACTAGCAAGAAAAAAAATATAATTACGTTAATCAAATACATGATTTTTATTCCCATTTTTCTAGTATGATGAAAATATGCTTCTTCTTTTTTAAAATTAAAAAAAACATTGTTTTTCTTAAGTAAAACCTTATTATGATAGTAAAAGTCCCAGTTAAAAAAATTAAAAATTATGAATCAATCATTTTTTTTATAAAACATTTACAGTAAGAATTAAATATTTTATTATTATTCAATATTCATGACCCTTTTATTTTAAAAACCATGCATGCTAGACTAACATGTGGAAAAAAGCATCAATAGTATAAATTATTTTTCAAAGAGTGCTTGCGAAAGTGAACGTAAAATCATGGAATAGTGCTGAAATTAAAATATTGTTAAAGACAAATAGGGAGAAATAAAACCTGGTGATGCAGATAATGATATAGCTAGGGTCAAATTTGAATTGTTTACAGCTTATTCTTTGTTCTTATTGCTTCTTGAATATGATGATATTAATAAATAAACTATAGTTAGCGGGGCTTACAAAATTAAATTTGCTATGCTATGCTCCAAACCCCTTTCTTTCTGTTATGTGGCCCCGCACCATTTAACAAATAAAGGGGGGGCTGCCACATCACTTAAATGTGGCATTAGGGTTTTATATTTAATAAGAGACAAAAAAAGAAAAGTGAGGGAGAAAAGAGAAAGTGATGGCTGCTGAACAGTGCATCTTCTTTTCTTTGATTGCCAGTTCGTTAATCGTTGGATCGAGCTGAGATTTGGACAGAGGCTTCTAGACACATTAATCTTCATTCTGAACGGTTGGATCGAAGATTGGAGTTGTGGAAGTTGTTCGTTTTGACAAAAAACGGGGCTATCAGTATTGTGAGCCTTTTCTCAAACTTTGTTCTATTTAATCTTGTTGTATTCTAAGAATAGGTTGTTCTTGATGATATATGTTGTAGCCCTTAGTTGAATATAAGGAAGAATATTGTGAACCCATTATTTGTGATAGTGGAAGTTTTAAGTGGCCTACGGTCCCGTGGTTTTTTCCAGCATTGGGTTTTCCACGTAAAAATCTTGGTGTTGATGTGTTTGATTATTTGTATTATATTGTTGATTGTTTGATCCTATAATTTGATTGCACAAAGAGAGAAAAAGGTTTGAGACTTGATTGGTTATCCGTTAAATTGGTTCCCTATTATTGAGTACTTTTCCCAACACTTTTTTCCTTTCGTTTACCTTCTTTGTTTATTCCTCGATGATAGACATGTAAAGAGTTGTTTTTTAGTTGCTTGATTAAGAAGTGATGACCTAACTTAGGTTTGGTTCTGCTCATTTTCCTAACCAAACTATAACTAGGTTCGTGAGTCTAGCTAAATTAATTCCACCTTCTTCTTAAGTAAGAGAATATTATATTTGCCAACAGCATCACGATTAAACTTCAAAATTATTAAACTCAAATGAGAGACCATCTCCCCTAAAAATTTAAGTTGTTAGGTGAGGTTCCAGAATATAATTTAAATTATTCTCTAACACACTCCCTCAAATGAAAGTTCTTTGGACTTGAAACTTGCATAAACTTACACTATTTTGAGCTTGATTTTTATCAAATAGAATGAGAGTGGTCAGATTCAAACTCATGACTGCTAAGTCAACAAAGCTCTAATACCATGTTAAGGAACCATCTCATCTAAAAATTTAAGTTATTAAATGAGACCCCATAATATATTCTCTAACAAGACATGCTCTTAGGGTATAAGAAAATATTCACTAAAAAGAAAAATATCTTATAATCAACTCGAGTTTATCTAACTAAACTATCTAATGGTTGAAAAGGAATCATTCCTAACAAGTCGAAATTTTAGAGGAAAAAATAAAAACTTTTATAATTTTTAGTTTATAGTAATCCATCGCATGCTATCAGCGGTATCGATTTTTAAAAATAGGAGGTTGTATTTTTTTTTCTTGATGCAGAAAATGATGGTTTATTTATATTTAATTCAATATTAATAAGATTGATATGATCCTTCCGAAAGGGACTCGTTTGGTTGGTAGGTAATTAGCGTCGTCGAAATATAGCAAAGAAAATATCAATTGCCCATGTTGTTGTTTTTCTATGATTAATTCATGACTCGATTGGCTGGCTATGTTAAAATCTGATTTGATGTTTTTTTAATATTTTTTAAAAGATATAATTTTTAAATTATTATTTTAAATTTTTTAAGCCAAGTTAATAAGACTGTAGAGAGTCAGCTTTCCAGCTCCTCTCCTCGTTGAACATTTATAT